>SJYC01088548.1:0-56759 GCA_006408675.1 Madoqua kirkii
ACAGAATATTTGGAGCTGAATTAATGACAACTACATAGAAAAGCAAGCAAATGACAAAACAAAGACAATCACTAACTTCTAGGAAAACAAAAATTAAATGTGCAAGACAGGCAAAGCTCTAAGAGTCTGTAACCTGGCTCAGTGATGAACAAGTTCTTCAGTTCAGTTCAGTTCAGTTGCTCAGTCATGTCTGACTCTTTGCGACCTCATGAATCACAGCACGCCAGGCCTCCTTGTCCATCACCAATTCCTGGAGTTCACTCTAACTCATGTCCCTTGAGTCAGTGATGCCATCCAGCCATCTCATCCTCTGTCATCCCCTTCTCCTGCTGTCCTCAATCCCTCCCAGCATCAGAGTCTTTTCCAATGAGTCAACTCTTCGCATGAAGTGGCCAAAGTACTGGAGTTTCAGCTTTAGCATCATTCCTTCCAAAGAAATCCCAGGGTTGATCTCCTTCAGAATGGACTGGTTGGATCTCCTTGCAGTCCAAGAGACTCTCAAGAGTCTTCTCCAACACCACAGTTCAAAAGCATCAGTTCTTCAGCACTCAGCTTTCTTCACAGTCCAACTCTCACATCCATACATGACCACAGGAAAAACCATAGCCTTGACTAGACGGACCTTAGTCGGCAAAGTAATGTCTCTGCTTTTCAATATGCTGTCTAGGTTGGTCATAACTTTCCTTCCAAGGAGTAAGCGTCTTTTAATTTCATGGCTGTAGTCACCATCTGTGGTGATTTTGGAGCCCCAAAAAATAAAGTCTGACACTGTTTCCACCATTTCTCCATCTATTTCCTATGAAGTGATGGGACCAGATGCCATGATCTTCATTTTCTGAATGTTGAGCTTTAAACCAACTTTTTCACTCTCCTCTTTAACTTTCATCAAGAGGCTTTTTAGCTCCTCTTCACTTTCTGCCATAAGGGTGGTGTCATCTGCATAACAAGTGTTTACATAGCTATAATTGTATAAACACTGACTATTGATATATTCAACATTAGACATAACTATTTTAAGAGAAAAAAGGAGATAAGAAGTGGACCTGTGAAAGGGGTGGGATGCTGTGTAAAAAAGTTAAATCTTGATTTTTTTTTTTTTAGTTTATTCATTATGGAGAGTGGAGAAGTAACAATATAAGCATGTTCAGAGACGTGAAGGCAAATATCAAAAGAAACCATTAAAATTGTTGAATGTGGTCACTACAGGGGAGTTAGGATGGGCTGGGCATGAAGAATAACTCTTGGTTTGCTAATTGGTGTTGTGGACTATTTAACTGGTATTATATGCATGTACAACTTTCATAAAATAAATACTAAACAACAAAAACAAAAAGAAGATAAGAAGATGCAATGTGATCTTGCACTGTGGCATCACATGGCATCAAAGGGGTGATCACCTACAGGGGGCCTGGGGGAGTCCTACAGAAGCTTCCCCAGCAACCTCAGGACAGCAGCAGCCCACCATGATTCTTGTTCTTCTTAGAAGGCTCCTCAAAGAGGCATCATGGCCATGAATAAAGCATTCAGGACATTCACCTTCCAGGGGGGACCCACGAGGAGGGAAGCAGAGGAAGCACACAAAGAAGGACTTTGTCCGAGCAGAGGGAACAGGTCACCCACAGAAATTGGCCTTGAGATTGACTCCCTGTTACCCTAGACCCCAAGATCCTGGGAAATAAAAGATCAGTCTGTTCTTTTTACCCTTAACTGTTAAAAGCCAGGGCACTACAGTGTGAATATCTGTGTCCCCCTAAATTCACATATTGAAACCTAAATTCACACATCCCCAAGAGATGCTATTAGGAAGCAGAGCCATTGGGAAGTGATCAGGTCCTGAGGGAAGAACCCTTATGAATGGGATTAGCACCCTTATGAAAGAAGCTACAAGGGCCCCATTGCCTCTTCTGCCCTGTGAGGTTACAGCAAGAAAACAAAACAAAAACAAAGCAAAAAATAAAAAGCTGTCTAGGGAAGCCAGCTCTAACCAGACACCACATCTGCCAGCACATTGATCTTGGATTTCTTAGCTTTCAGAATTGTGAGTAATAAATGTTTGTTTTCAAGCCATCTAGTTTATGATTTTTTTTTGTTATAGCAGTCTGAATGGATTAAGACACAGGCTGTTTATAATCAGGAATGAACACAAAGTTATTCTGATATTGTAATTTGTGTAATGGGATCTTGTCTTTCCTGGAATGTGAACTGGTTCCCAGGATTCCACCAAGTAGAAGATAGGGAAATTCTACCAGAGGCTCAGCAAAGAGAATGCCTTGTCCTAAATCCAGATGTGGCTCCTGGACTCTGTCAGTCTGCAGTGAACACAGCAGATGGGATAGGAACAAAACACTATAAAGCAGATTAGCTAAATGCTCCTAGTAACATGCACTGGGCCTCCCAGGTGGCTCAGTGGTAGAGAATCTGCCTACCAATGCAGAAGATGTAGGTTTGATCTATTCTAACATTCTTGCCTGGGAAAAACCCGTGGACAGAGGAGCCTGGTAGACTGTACTCCATGGGGTCACAAAGAGTCAGGCAGGAAACTGAGGAACTACAGGAACTGAGGAGCAGAAGATCTCATTCTCTCCCACATATTCAGAGAAGATCTCATGGCTGATGCTGACTTAGGGGCAACTGCAAAGTTTCCATAGGCAAAAGTGGTGGGAAAAGAACATTCCAGACAGAGAGAGCAGCTGGAAAAAAAGATAATGGAATCTGGAAAGACAAGATTCAGTTTGAGTGCCAACTATGTGCCATTGTCAATATCATCTTCATTATGGTCCAGTTTCTCCCTTCTATATATATATATATATATATACTGGGTCACAGGTGAGTCTATGGCAGTGCCAAGATTCAAGCCCAGGTCTGTATGAGGCCAAAATCTGTGCTTTCTCTGTGCTACCTGTTACACAGACGTAAGAAAATGCAAGGATTTCAGCAACTGACTGTGGGTTATCTTGAAGCCAGACTAGATAAAACTCAAGTGCAGGTATTTTGAAATTAATCCCAGGAAACTTTGGTAAGGAACTGGGGGAAAAAGACAGGGTAGGAAGGGGACCAATAGATGGTATATTACTAAACAAGTTTTCCATGAAGGTAAGTAGGACTGAATTCTGCTAGGGAATTCTGGGATTCAGTGTATAACCTGCACCTGAAGAGCTCGGTAATTAGGTTTTCCTTCGATTGACTGAAGGATGCTGGGCATGAGCGAGGAGCATTAATTCCTCAACATCTCCAACCTGCCATATAGATGACAAAATAAGCTCTGGAAGCCACAGAAAACTCTCAGGTAAAAAAATGCAGATGCTGGAAATTGGACAGATGTGTGCTAAAGTGGTCAGGTGAGGGAACATGGGGAGGGGCTCAAGGGTGGCTACTCAGAAACACAAGTTACAAGAAAGCTCCCCAGAGGTAGGGTCGATGTCTCTTCTGTTTACTCCTGTTTGTCCACTACCTAGCACAGAAGAGATGCTCAATAAAGTCTGTGGAAGGAAGGAAGAGAGGGAGAAAGGGAAGACTGAGGAGAAACAGAAGCTGGCTATGACCTTGCACATTCCAGGAGACTAGCCAAGAGGCCAAAAGGAAGAGCATAAATGTCTTGAAAGACTTTATTCAGTACGCACTGGAAAGCATTTGAAAGTTTTAGAGCAGGAAAATGACAGAATTTAGGAAGCAGATTTTAATGAAGATGAATCTGGCACTCTTCTGTTAAGAAAATGTTTATCAATCTCTGTGAGTCAAGAAGTGCTTCATTTTCTAGTAAGTGTGGAGCAAAAAGTAAAAGATTTATATTGCTGAAGAGCATTTTTAAGTTATCTCACATTCATTAAGAAGAACAGCTGCTGAATATCATCAGCTTCCTAGGAATATTTCTTACTCCTGTCTGAAGGTGCGAAGAGGAGTATTCATCAAGAAACCAAAATTGGCAGGAGCCCTCTGGTGACAGCCACCCTCTGTAACTGCCAAGACCATGGAGGAAGCAACAAAGAGCAGGCCCTAGGTCACGTAAGGGTTTTCTCTGCTGCATCTCACAATCACACCTTTCCCCTGAGGTGCAAAACTGCAAGAAGAGAACACAGGAGACATTCAAAAAACGAAGATCATGGTATCTGGTCCTATCACTTCATGGCAAATAGATGGGGGAAAAATGGAAATAGTGTCAGATTTCATTTGCTATTTATGGGCTACAAAATCAATGCAGACATAGACAGCAGCCATGAAATTAAAAGATGCTTGCTCCTTGGGAGAAAAGCTATGACAAACCTAGACAGTGTATTAAAAAACAGAGACATTAGTTTGCCGACAAAGGTCCGTCTAGTCAAAACGATGACTTTTCCAGCAGTCATGTATGGATGTGAAGAGTTGGACCATAAAGAAAGTGGAGCACCAAATAATTGATGCTTTTGAAATGTGGAGCTGGAGAAGACTGTTGAGAGTCCCTTGGACTGCAAGGATATCAAGCCAGTCAATCCTAAAAGAAATCAACCCTAAATAGTCATTGGAAGGACTAGTGCTGAATCTGAAGCTCTAATACTTTAGCCACCTGATGCAAAGAGCCAATTCATTGGAAAAGACCCTGGTGATGGGAAAGATTGAGGGCAGGAGGAGAAGGGGGTGATAGAGGATGAGATGGTTGGATGGCATCACTGACTGAATGGACATGAGTTTGAGCAAATGCAGGGAGATAGTGAAGGACAAGGAAGCCCTGCATGCTACAGTCCATCAGGCCACAAAGATTCGAATACGACTTAGTGACTGAACAACAACGACTGATGATAAACTCAGGGCCCCTGAGGAACAACAGTTCCCAAATCCCTTTTCTACAATTCAGCAATCCCAAAACTCTGAAAACTGATTTACTCTGACAAATTTGTGACAAACTCATTTGGCATTAAAACCTGACCTTACTGTAAGTTCATTCATAATCTTTTTTTAAAAATCCTAAATTAGGTAAACATTTATTCATTTTCTTCTAGAAAAAAAATTGCTACTCCGAATAAAATACATTTGACTTCCAAGGATATCAGATAAAAGATTGTGGACCTATAATTCGAAAGTGACTCCTTGTCTCTTAAGTTAAACTCTCTCCCATATCTCCCTCAAAGAAAGCTGTTCTGCCTGTGGACTTACATGTAGGGGTCAGAGATTATCCAACACAGGATATTCTAGGAGCTAGGGAGGGGTACACTTTCTGAGTACTACGACTGGGAATGTCCATGCCTCTAGTGGCTCAAGTTAGCTCCAAAGGGAGCGTGTGATGCTTTCAGCCAGGTAAACCTCACCACCTGGTCTGAGTGCAGGCTCTCATTTTTCAAGCATTAGAGACGGATGGACTTCCCAATAGAAACCACTATTGTTAGAAGTGCACTTTCCTTCCCAGAATAGCACAAGTTGTATACAGAAACATCTCTATTACATTAATCAATATTTTTTTCATCCCAAACCAACCCAAAACAAATTAAAAGGCAATAAACTGGATTGAGGGTGGTGGGAAGGAGGTAATGTTTACAACATGATTCATCTGGTGAAATAACGATACTTGGGAATTGGATGACCTGACATCAGATTCCAGATTTGCCACTTTCTAGCTGTGCAGTAGGAAATGGCAACCCACTCCAGTGTTCTTGAATCCCAGGGACGGCGGAGCCTGGTGGGCTGCTGTCTATGGGGTCGCACAGAGTTGGACACAACTGAAGTGATTTAGCAGCAGCAGCAGCAGCAGCAGCTGTGTAATCACACAAGTTGCTTAACCTCCCCAGGTCTTTACTTGCACATTTGCAAAATACATAATATATTATTTACCTCATAGGTTTGGTATGAGAATTAAAAGCAAAAACATCATAAAGCTCCTAAAAGAGTGTATTAGCACAAAATGCTTACGTAACATTAGTTCAGTTCAGTCGCTCAGTTGTGTCCAGCTCTTTGCAACCTCGTGGACTGTAGCACACCAGGCCTCACTGTCCATCACCAACTCCTGGAGTTTACCCAAACTCATGTCCATCGAGTTGGTGATGCCATCCAACATGCTCATCATCTGTCATCCACTTCTCCCGCCCTCAGTCTTTCCAAGCATCAGGGTCATTTCAAATGAGTCAGTTCTTTGCATCAGGTGGCCAAAGTACTGCAGTTTCAGCTTCAGTATCAGTTCTTCCAAAGAATATTCAGGACTGATTTCCTTTAGAATGGACTGGTTGAGTCTCCTTGCAGTTCAAGGGACTCTAAAGAATCTTCTCCAACACCACAATTCAAAAGCATCAGTTCTTTGGTGCTTAGCTTTCTTCACAGTCCAAGTCTCATACCCATAAATGACTATTGGGAAAACAATAACCTTGACTAGATGGACCTTTGTTGGCAAAGTAATGTCTCTGCTTTTGAATATGCTATCTAGGTTGGTCATAACTTTTCTTCCGAGGAACAAGCATCTTTTAATTTCATGGCTGCATTCACCATCTGCAGTGATTTTGGAGCCCCCCAAAATAAAGTCTGACACTGTTTCACCATCTATTTGCCATGAAGTGATGGGACCAGATGCCATGATCTTCATTTTCTGAATGTTGAGCTTTAAGCCAACCTTTTCACTCTCCTCTTTCACTTTCATCAAGAGGCTTTTTAGTTCCTCTTCACTTTCTGCCAGAAGGGTGGTGTCATCTGCATATCTGAGGTGATTGATTTCTCCCGGCAGTCTTGATTCCAGCTTGTGCTTCTTCCAGCCCAGCGTTTCTCATGATGGACTCTGCGTAGAAGTTAAATAAGTAGGGTGACAATATACAGCCTTGACGTACTCCTTTTCCTATTTGGAACCAGTCTGTTGTTTCATGTCCAGTTCTAACTGTTGCTTCCTGACCTGCATATAGGTTTCTCAAGAGGCAGGTCAGGTGGTCTGGTATTCCCATCTCTCTCAAAATTTCCCAGTTTATTGTGATCCACACAGTCAAAGGCTTTGGCATAATCAATAAAGCAGAAATAGATGTTTTTCTGGAACTCTCTTGTTTTTTTCAATGATCCAACAGACATTGAAAATTTGATCTCTGGTTCCCCTGCCTTTTCTAAAACCAGCTTGGACATCTGGAAGTTCATGGTTCGTGTACTGTTGAAGCCTGGCTTGGAGAATTTTGAGCATTACTTTACTAGCATGTGTAAGTAAGTAAGTAAGTAAGTAAAGTCACTCCATCATGTCCCATTCTTTGTGACCCTGTGGACTGCAGCTCACCAGGCTCCTCAGTCCATGGGATTCTCCAGGCAAGAATACTGGAGTGGGTTGCCATTTCCTTACTAGCATGTGAGATGAGTATAATTCTGCAGTAGTTTGAACATTATTTGGCATCACCTTTCTTTGGGATTGGAATGAAAACTGACCTTTCCCAGTCCTGTGGCCACTGTTGGGTTTTCCAAATTTGCTGGAATATTGAGTGCAGCACTTTCACAGCATTTAGGATTTGAAATAGCTCAACTGGAATTCCATCACCTCCACTAACTTTGTTTGTAGTGATGCTTTCTAAGGCATACTTGACTTCGCATTCCAGGATGCCTGGCTCTAGATGAGTGATCACACCATTGTGATTATCTGGGTTGTGAAGATCTTTTTTGTACAATTCTTCTGTGTATTCTTGGCACCTCTTCTTAAGATCTTCTGCTTCTGTTAGGACCACACCATTTCTGTCCTTTAGCCCATCTTTGCATGCAACGTTCCCTTGGTATCTCTAATTTTCTTGAAGAGATCTCTAGTCTTTAGCATTCTGTTCTTTTCCTCTATTTCTTTGCACTGATCATTGAGGAAGTCTTTCTTATCTCTCCTTGCTATTCTTTGGAACTGTGCATTTAAATGGGTATATCTTTCCTTTTCTCCTTTGGTTTTCACTTCTCTTCTTTTCACAGCTATTTGTAAGGCTTCCTCAGAGAGCCATTTTGCTTTTTTGCATTTCTTTTCCATGCGGATGGTCTTGATCCCTATCTACCATACACGAAACTCAGTCCATAGTTCCTCAGGCACTCTGTCTATCAGATCTAGTGCCTTAAATCTATTTCTCACTTCTACTGTGTAATCATAAGAGATTTGATTTAGGTCATACCTGAATGATCTAGTGGTTTTCCCTACTTTCTTCAATTTAAGTCTGAATTTGGCAATAAGCAGCTCATAATCTGAGCCACGGTCACTTCCCAGTCTTGTTTTTGCTGACTGTATAGAGCTTCACCATGTTTGGCTGCAAAGAATATAATCAATCTGATTTTGGTGTTGACCATCTGGTGATGTCCATGTGTAGAGTCTTCTCTTGTATTGTTGGAAGAGGGTGTTTGCTATGACTACTGCATAACATTAACCTTTTTATTAAAAGAATTACTTAAAATCACAAGAAAAATATGAGCACTCTAATAGAAGAAATGAGTAAAGGATAGTGTAAGCAATTTAGGAAAGAAGAATAGACAATGGCAAAAATATCTGTCAAAATATCTGAAAAAAACTCAGCCTCACTGGTATTCAAGATACGCAGAATGAAACAAATTACCATTTCCCACCTATCAGATTGGCCCATAGTAAAAGTAAAACCCCATTGTAGTGCTGTAAGCGTGCCACCCTCAAAGCTAATTGTATAGAATGCAAAGGGCACATGAATATGAAGATAATGAAATGACTCCCAGAGCCTGTTGTAGAGAACCACCCCTAAATTGTCATAAGTGCAGGATTCCAATGACCCTCCTGTTGGCGAAGAGGCAGCTTATACCTGCTGATGACATGAACAGACATACTTTTTCTGAGGGACTTTTGGCACTCTGTATGTTAACGATCTTAAAAAGTTTCTTAACTGGGGACCAATGATTCTACATCTAGCAATTTATTATAAAATAGACCAAAGTTCACACCAAGATTCATGATTAAGGATTTTAATCCTAGCTCTATTTAATAGTTGAAAATTCAAGTTATCCTAAATGTTTTAAAGTACAACCTCACTTAAATGAATAACATTTTTAAGTTAAAAAATCCTATGAGTTTGTCTAAATTATGTTTTTAGTATTTAGTGGTACAGGTAAACTGAACAAAACTGGTATACACATACATATATATTACATATATATATTAATATATAAGTATAGTCTGAATTTGTGTTCATGTATTTGTATTTGTGTGTGGAAGGGGTTAGCTGTCAGAGTAGGGTTATTATTTTGAATTTAATCTCAAGCTTCCATTTTACACCTGTACTGAATTATTTCTTGCTTGAATTAACTAGATTGGACCCTGTCCTTGACAGCTGAGCTGGAAATGATATCCCAGCCATATAGCAAAACCAATAGAATTATGTTATAAATGCAGCTCCTTTTTGACTCAAACTTGTCTCAGCTGCATGACGTCTTCCAAGACTTGGTAGCCACCAGGGAAAATAATAAACCTCAAAGTCTTTCCTCAAAAGAGAAATATTTCTTACCATCACCAAGACTGCCCAATAAAGGTTGAAATAGACAAAGATCTTTTAGCAATGACAACACTGCAGGAACCATTACATTGCCTCCAAAGGTAATTCTGTTTAAAAGAAAACACTCACTGAGATACAGAATTCTTGGCCAGTTTGTCAGGAAGTCAGCATATGTTCATACAGTGACCATGGGAGACAATAGAAGTAAAAGAGAGAGAATACAGAGTATCTATTTTCAAGTAGCTCCCAGTCAGACATGGCAGCCGAGAATCATGCCAAATGCAATAAATGCTCTGTGGGTTATACACAAAGAGCAAGTACTTGGCCTTGCTCTCCACATAGCCAGGTGCTTCACTGCTCAAACGGCCCTAATCCACAGGCTCACTCCTAAATCCACAGAAATTTAATTGGAACACTTAATATCCACGTGTCCTCAACAGAATCATGTCATGATAACCCCAAAGAGCAAAGGGTTTTTAGTAGCTGGCAAGTCAAGATCACTAGGTTTCTAGCAGGGACATGTGTTTAATGGGGGAATCTGAGTATATGAAAACTGTATGGAATCAACCTTATCTCTAAAAACAAGACAGAATTCAAACAGGTGAGGCCTTTTAGTTAAAATACCAGAGACTGGGCTCCTCCACCTGGACCATGCTCCTGTCGGGCAGACAGCCTTCCTTCCTAGCGACATTACCCTTGCAGTCTTCTTTTGTGAACTTAAAAAACGGTCACAATCTGAAAGTTGAGAGTTGTTTTATTTGGTGAGAATTTTTAGCCCTTTGAGTCTGAGGAGCAACATCCCAAGTTACCCTAAGGAAGCAAGGGGGAAAGCTAGGTTATATGATGGTTTTGCAACAAAGAACAGGGAGTCAGAACATCAAAAGATCACTGTAAGTTAAAGAAAATCAGATATCCCAGCTTAGGGAATTTAACACTTTTCTATGTATGGAAAGATGCAAGTGTCTGGGCTCACTGAAATCATTCCTTTGATGTGCATCTCACCTGTCTGGGGCCAGTAGCCTATGTTTTTACATCCTGAGTTTCCTCAGGGCTCACCATAGGGAGTGGATACATTCTGATGGCTACTAAATGGTAGGTATTCTTGCCTTCCTGAGTTTCTTCAGGGCTCACCAGCTCACCTCCTTGGTGGCTGTAATTGCTGATGACTGTGACACCCTGTGTTTGCTGACACAGCAGGAAATATTCTGTTTCTCACTTTTAATCCAGTACATTTTTGTAAACCATCCCTTCAATAAGTTCTCTGTTTTCCCCATTTGACTGTGTCCCTTGTTTCCCAAGGAGACGCCCCCTGGAAAGTTGTCCAGAGAAAGTTGTCTCAGTATTTGAACAGGGTCACTGAGAAGTTAATTCACCTGTTCTTCAAACATCTCAGTTAGCTCAGCTTCTGTCTGCAAAGGATCCTAGCAGAGATCGTCACTTCTCTAATGGAATCATGAAGGGTTAGAGCCAGTGAGTGTGACATTAGCTTTAGATAAGAAAGTGGAGTAGGTTTGCCCAGTATGCCAATTTACCTGAGGATCAAAGAGTAACTTGCTCTCTTACTCCCCTAGTCTGAGAGCCTGGGGCTTAATGAATTACACAGCTACCAGACTTCACATCTGCTACCAAGTGCAAGGTATGAAAAGGGCTTTTCTTCTTTTGATCCTACCTTTTCACTAAAGTCTCATCCCCATCCAGTTAATTGCCATAATGCTACTCAAGGAGTAGGGCAGGATCACTGCTGCTGTGCAAGCTGATAAGGAGCCTGCACCAAAATAACCAGCAAAGCTCAGATAACTGACTTTTTTTTTTCCTAGTAGCAAGACTTTCCTCATGAAAGAAGCATGTGTTGATTTATATCCTCTCATAAGCTCTTTTTCTCACCAGAGATAGGGAACAAACATTTCTCAGATTGGTATTTGGGTACTTGGGGCAGCACTGACAAAGTACTGTGAGATTTGATCTGGCCTTTAAAATAGCTCAGCCTTTCTCAAGCTGTACTTCAGGGATCCTAATCCTGTCTATTAAGATTGAGAAATAGAGAATCACAAAGCACATGACCACGTTATCAGTTCTAATATGTCCTTCAAGGAAAGAATATGCTTACTTTTGCTTAGCATAGAATTTCCCATGCTTGTTTGAAATGATTTTGTCATGTCATGCTATTACCATTTGTGAAAACAATGGTGTTCCCTAAAACACCCTTCAGGAAATGCTCAGCTTGCTGAACTCTATAGTCTCTTGGGAAGATATTTATCTTCTTTAACTAGCAATTAATGTCTTATATCTGAATAGTTTAATAATTAATGTACTTTAATATGCATTTTCCCAATGAGTTTCAAGGTTATATTTTGAGAAACAGGGAAGGAATTATACATCTCAGTCTACACAGGAGTAATTGGGAAGGGGTCAGAGTGTCAGCAGATTGCATGGTTTGCTCAAAGTCAACTGTGGGAAAAGTGAAGCTAGAATTTCACACTCAAACCATCAAACTCCAAAATCTATAATATATTCCCTACAAAACACACTGAGCTAGAAGGAATCTTAGAGAATAATACATCTAATTAAGAAAATAATACTCCCGCTAGCAAAGGAGCCATTCAGTGCTAACCCAGTGCTGACATAATTTTTAGATGTGAAGTATGATAATTAAAGCTGTTTCTTTATACCTCTTTGACTCTTGTCTCTTATTATGGTCAAATAGAGTTTCTCAATATCTTGTTTTCTCCAAATCCCAGAATGGGTCATAGTCTTCTTCTAAAGTAGAGTGAAAGATCAGGGACAGAATGTCACAGACTCTGGACTTCTCAGTTAGTTCATAATATAAAGCACCATATTTTCACTTAATGACTCATCCCTTCATTCATTTGTTCATTTATTCAATAAACTTTTCTTGAGTTTCTATTCTGAGTCAGGCATTGTGGTCGGATCTGAGGGAACATAATGAATAAAATATCAATACAATTTCTCACCCAAGTCAAATATGATGTATAATGATCATTAACAAACATGTATTGAGCATATTGTATAGAAGCACTGGGGCTAGGCACTTCAGGGACCAACTATATAACAGGGTCTGATGTGGCAGGATTCTTGTCCTTCAAGGGTTCAGTCTCCTTGGGAAGATAGCTATGCATATAAAAGGCTAAGTAACATTTAGCAATGCTAAGTGCCAGTTAAGTGGATGAAAAGTGCAACCAGCATTCCAGAGATAGGGAGATCACTCTTGGTCCAAGCAGGTGGGGAGGTTGTCACAGTGACATAATTGTGGGCAAAGCTAATAATAACTCTATTATAAACCACAGCATTGCAAGGGAGATGGAATCGTTCTTTTGAGAGAATGAATCTTTTTTATTTAAATTAACCTCATGGAAATAAATCCAGCACTTAAAGGGTTTCAGGTTTCATTCATTTCATAAGGGTTCATTTGTGGGTAGCTAGTTCCTGAAATAAGAAACTCATGTCTGTAGGTTAGAGTCATCTTGAATGGGAGAGATGAAAGTTTATTATTCTTTTGAAAGTTATTCAACATTTATTGTGCTTGGCACTTTTTAAATAAGGAAAATAACCCTAAACTGGACAGTTTAGATTACATTGTTATCTGTGAGAGGCTTTTCTCATGTAATTACTTTGTGATAGCTCAATAATTATAAGGAAGACCTGAATTTTTTTTCTGTCACTGAAAATAACTGCCTCTCCTGCACTGGAAAAAAAAACAACAACACCAACTTGACTTCTTTTTAATTTTCTCATTCTCAAATAACCTATCAAAAGTTTATCCCACCTCCAGTAAATTCTAAATAACTTAAAAATGAAAATGTCATTGATGATGCATCTATTTATATAGGTTTATTTTTTAAAGTTTGTGTATCACACTCTGTTAGTTTTAGAGAACTTATGATAATTTAACATCTTATATTTATGTGATTACATTCTATGTGGAAAATCAAGTCCGTGCTTAATGAAAAATTTTGACATTTATTTAAGTTCTTAGAATATGCAATGCCAATATTTGACTCTATCTGACTCAATTTCAACCAACAAAATATGCTTGCAAATTTGAGATACCATATAAGATGCCTCTGATACCCTTTGAATTCTCATAAAGAATGACACAGGCTTGCCACAGATAAGACACGTCAGATGTTTCTGAAGGGAAAAAGTTAAATTTTAAAAAGTTTTCTTTGTCCTGTTAAAACCCCGGAGGCAGGCCATACCTTATGGAAAATAGCCTGCCCCTTATCTGATGACTCATAGCCTCCTGATCCCTGAAGCAACCCCTCTATAATTATGGTGGTATTTTTCTATTAAACTTTAACTGGTGACTTATAGCCTAGTTTCCTGGCAAGGGACCCCCAGGTTGCTTTTCTCATGTAATTACTTTGTGATAGCTCAATAATTATAAGGAAGACCTGAATTTTTTTTCTGTCACTGAAAATAACTGCCTCTCCTGCACTGGAAAAAAAAACAACAACACCAACTTGACTTCTTTTTAATTTTCTCATTCTCAAATAACCTATCAAAAGTTTATCCCACCTCCAGTAAATTCTAAATAACTTAAAAATGAAAATGTCATTGATGATGCATCTATTTATATAGGTTTATTTTTTAAAGTTTGTGTATCACACTCTGTTAGTTTTAGAGAACTTATGATAATTTAACATCTTATATTTATGTGATTACATTCTATGTGGAAAATCAAGTCCGTGCTTAATGAAAAATTTTGACATTTATTTAAGTTCTTAGAATATGCAATGCCAATATTTGACTCTATCTGACTCAATTTCAACCAACAAAATATGCTTGCAAATTTGAGATACCATATAAGATGCCTCTGATACCCTTTGAATTCTCATAAAGAATGACACAGGCTTGCCACAGATAAGACACGTCAGATGTTTCTGAAGGGAAAAAGTTAAATTTTAAAAAGTTTTCTTTGTCCTGTTAAAACCCCGGAGGCAGGCCATACCTTATGGAAAATAGCCTGCCCCTTATCTGATGACTCATAGCCTCCTGATCCCTGAAGCAACCCCTCTATAATTATGGTGGTATTTTTCTATTAAACTTTAACTGGTGACTTATAGCCTAGTTTCCTGGCAAGGGACCCCCAGGTGATGTATTTTCTGTTAAAACTTTTCCGGGTGGCTGTTCTGACCAACCGCCTCAGAGTGGTCAGCCAGCCGTTTCAGCCTGATAACTTGCAGACCTATCCCTGCAAAGGTCAAGCCTTGCCCACCAATCAAGTGTCCTCACCCCACCTGTACCTGCCTATGCCCCCCAATCACATTGTCTTAACCCTACTCCCGCCTGCTTGTGATTTTTCTGTATAAAAATTCTTCCCAACCAGTGTTCTGGGTTCACTCCTCCCGAGGAGTTCGAACCCCGGCGCGCCGGTTCAATAAATCCTCTTGCTGATTGCATCGATATCCTGAGTCTTGGTTTGATCTGTGAAGCGACGACTCCCGTTGTTTAGGCCTTCTCTGGGTCTAACATTTCCTCTCTTCCAAGAAGAACAGCTAAAAGAAGAAGAAGATAAAAGTCAAGCAAAACAAACAAAAAAACTGGTTATCATTAATTTTTTTAACTTTTTTTAACTTATAAACTTGAAAGCTAACAAGATCACGAGGACTTAATCTGCAAAAATCTAGAAGTCAAACCCAGAGAGGTAAATTAAGCATTGGAAGCTACTTTGACCCCAGTTGCAATTGTCAAACCTGAAGACATATGCAAAGTTGAGGTGCTATTTTGGTGGCCTCAAAAATCAAATGGAACAAGTCAAGGCCAGGGTCCCACCAAAACTGGAGAATCTCATTTCTTCACCAAATATAATGAACTAGGATCCAAAGGCCTATACCAGTAGGCAAGTGAAAAGCCAGAAGTATACCAGCCCTTGTGTGAGTTTATGATCACCTGGATAATGTAAGGAACCACAGCCTTGAAGGATCATTCCTAAATTATTTTTGAATATAGTGACCAGTACATGGTCAAATATGATTAGTTGCATATACTAGACATCTTGAGTGAGAATAGGAAGAAATGAACCAGATCACAGAGACTTCAAAATACACACTATAAAATATCTATGGTTTCTTATGTTTAGAAAAAAATTAACAGATCTCCAAGCTATAAAAAAACTACAAAAAGGCCAAGAGAACTACCAAATTTTTGTGAAAGCTAAAGAATAAAATGCATTCAAACACCTCCAAACATATTTAGTTACATACAACAGAGCTGTACCATAACATATTGAGAAATTTGTATGAACTGCCGAATTGCGCCACTTACAAGCCTGAATTAGCCCAAGTTAAGTGACCGGGAGGAGCAACCCCACATCCAAGGAGCGTCTTGGAGTGCAAGGAGATCCACACAGTCCATTCTGAAGATCAGCCCTGGGATTTCTTTGGAAGGAATGATGCTAAAACTGAAACTCCAGTACTTTGGCCACCTCATGAGAAGAACTGACTCATTGGAAAAGACTCTGATGCTGGCAGGGATTGGGGGCAGGAGGAGAAGGGGATGACAGAAGATGAGATGGTTGAATGGCATCAGGGACTAGATAGATGTGAGTTTGAGTGAACTCTAGGTATTGGTGATGGACAAGGAGGCCTGGCGTGCTGCAATTCATGGGGTCCCAAAGAGTCTGACATGACAGATTGATTGAACTTAACTGAACTTTTAGCTAAATTTACATTGTTTTTCAAACAATTCAGAATTCATCTGCTAAAAAATTCTATAAAACTTGAAAATATAAGTTTTTAAATAGTAATCTTATACATTTTTAGAGGAACTAAACTTATAACATTGCTTGTTTTTTATTAAGCAAGCAATATTTGATTTTTATCAAATAGTATTATTTGCTTATAGTATGCCAGAAACTATGTTAAGTTACTGCTTTCTAGGTATTTATAATTTGTTCAAATATTTAGACACAGAAAGTAATTGCTTTAAACAATATAATAAGATTAAGAGTTATTCTTTGCAGGTGAAGATGCAGAGGCTCTATACAGTCAATAAGAACAAGACCTGAAATTGACTGAATCAGATAATGAAGTCCTTATTGCAAAATTCAGGCTTAAATTGAAGAAAGTAGGGAAAAAAATCTAGATCAATCAAGTATGACCTAAAATAAAATCATTTATGATTGTATAGTGAAAGTGACAAAGAGAATCGAGGGATTAGATCTGGTAGACAGAGTGCCTGAATAACTATAGATAGAGTCTCATAACATTGTACAGGTTGTTCAGTTGCCAAACCAAGTCACGTCATGCACTTTGCAATGGCAAGGACTACAGGACACAAGGCTTCCCTCTCCTAGCCCATCTCCTGGAGTTTGTTCAAGTTCATGTCCATTGAACAAGTGACATCCAACCATTGTACAGGAGCAGTGACTAAAACCCTCCCACCAAAAAGAAATGGAAGAAGGCAAAATAATTTTCTTAGGAGGCTTTTCAAATAGTTGAGAAGTGAAAGGAAGGCAAAGAAATGGCAGAGTTCCAATGAATAGCAAGGAGAGAAAAGCTGACTTTCTTAAATGAGTAATGTGAAAAAATAGAGGAAAACAATAGAATGGAAAAGACTTGAGATGCCTTCAAGAATATTAGAAATACCAAGTGAGCATTTCATGAAAGCATGGGTACAATAAAGGTCAGAAATAGTAAGGAATTAAATGAAGCAGAAAAAAATCAAGAAGAGGTGGAAAGGACACACAGAAAAACTCTTGAGGAAAGATCTAATGGCTCAGATAACAATAGTGGTGTAGTCACTCACCTAGAGCCAGACATCCTGGAATGTGAAGTCAAGTGGGCCTTAGGAAACCTCACTACAAACAAAGTGATGGAATTCCAGCTGAGCTATTAAAAAAAAAAAAAAGGCACTGTTAAAGTGCCACAGTCAATATTCCAACAAATTTGGAAAACTCAGTGCTGACCATAGGACTAGAAAAGGTCAATGTTCATTCCAACCTAAAGAAAGGCAAAGCCAAATAATGTTCAAACTACCATACAATGGTGCTCATTTTATGTAGTAGCAAGATTGTGTTCAAAATTTTTTTCTAAGCTTTAGCAGTATGTGAACTGAGAACTTCTAGATGTATAGTATGGATTTTTAAAAAGGCAGAGGAACCAGAGTTGAAATTGGCAACATTCACTGGATCATAATGAAAGCAAGGGAATTCCAGGAAAAAAAAATCTACCTTTGCTTCATTGACTATGCTAAAACCATTAACTGTGTGAATCACAACAAAGTATGAAAAGTTTTTAAACAGGTGGGAATATCAAACCATCATGCCTGCCTCCTGAGAAACCTGTATAAGAGTCAAGAAGAAACAGAACAGGACACGGAACAACTGACTCATTCAAAATTGGGGAAAGGAGTACAACAAAGCTATATATTGTCACTTTGCTTATTTAACTTAAATGTGGACTACATTATGCAAAATACTGGTCTAGATGACTCAAGCTGAAATAAAGATTGCTGGGAAAATACCAACAACCTCAGATATGTGGATGATAACCCTCTAGTAGCAGAAAAGTTACAAGAACTAAAGAGTTTCTTCATGAGGGTGAAAGAGAGTGAATAATTGGGCTTGAAGCTCAATTTTAATAAAACAAAGAAGCAAAAAAAGATCATAGTGTCTATTCCGATCACTTCATGGCAAATAGAACAGGATAGCAGTGACAGATTTTATTTTCTTGGTCTCTAAAACCACTACAGATGTGGGCTGTAGTGATTTATTTTCAGTCATGAAAATAAATGGCATTTGCTCCTTGGAAGAAAAGCTATGACAAACCTAGACAGCATATTGAAAAGCAGAGACATCACTTTGCTGACAAATGTATGTATAGTCAAAGCTATAGTTTTTCCATTAGTCATGTATGGATGTGAGAGTTGGACAAGAAGGAAGGCTGAGTGGCAAAGAATTGATGGCTTTGAATTGTGGTGTTAGAGAAGACTCTAGAGAGTCCCTTGGACTGCAAGGAGATCAAACCACTCAACCCTGATTATTCACTGGCATGACTGATGCTGAAACTGAAACTCCAATACTTTGGTCACTTGACATGAAGAGTTGACTCATTGGAAAAGACATGATACTGAGAAAGATTGAAGGCAAAAGGAGAAGGGACCAGCAGAGTAAGATATGGTGAACTAGCATCATGGACTCAATGGACATGAATTTGAGAAATAATGTAGAATAGAAGAGCCTGGTATGCTTCAAACCATGGGGTCTCAAAGTGTTGGACACATTATCAACTGAACAACAAGGTTTATGATAAGCATTATTTAGGAAAGAAGAGAAGTACAAAATTTAGAGGAATTAGACTGGAAAGATTGACTACTGATGGAAAATTTGCAATTGACTAGTCTGCACAAATTTAGAGAGATGGAGAATTTAGTGAGCAGAAGAAGGTTGAACTAGAACAAGATGATGTCACTGGTAGGACTAACAAAGCTCAGACTATGGAGGCCATAACTGCTAAGAGGAATAAAATATCACTAAACATTTGGACACTGGAAAATGACAAAGCAAAATCAGAGATTTAGATTGCTGGTAAAGTGTCAAGTAGCTCAAAGTTGTCAAGTGTCAACTACTCTCAAGTAGTTCAAGGCTATGAACAAGGGAAAGCAATGAAGAGATTAAGCAAAAGCCTGAGTGACGTGTTACTGTATTTTCAAACAAACACAAGCAAGAAGAATTTTGCCAAAGAGACACAGAGGAAGGCAGGAATGAAGAAACGGCCCAAGTGTTGATTTGTTATAGGAAAAAGCAACAATAAAATAAAAATGAAACACTTCTAGATTTCTGGTTTCATTGGTTACTCAGATGTAATACATCAGTTCAGTTCAGTTGCTCAGTCGTGTCCAACTCTTTGCGACCCCATGAATCGCAGCATGCAAGGCCTCCCTGTTCATCATCATCTCTCAGAGTTCACTCAGACTCACCTCCATCGAGTCCGTGATGCCATCCAGCCATCTCATCCTCGGTCGTTCCCTTCTCCTCCTGCCTCCAATCCCTCCCAGCATCAGAGTCTTTTCCAAAGAGTCAACACTTCTCATGAGTTGGCCAAAGTACTGGAGTTTCAGGTTTAGCATCATTCCTTCCAAAGAACACCTAGGGCTGATCTCCTTCAGAATGGACTGGTTGGATCTCCTTGCACTCCAAGGGACTCTCAAGAGTCTTCTCTAAGACCACAGTTCAAAAGCATCAATTCTTCAGTGTTTAGCCTTCTTCACGGTCCAACTCTCACATCCATTCATGACCACAGGAAAAACCATAGCCTTGACTAGACGGACCTTAGTTGGAAAAGTAATGTCTCTGCTTTTGAATATACTATCTAGGTTGGTCATAACTTTTCTTCCAAGGAGGAAGTGTCTTCTAATTTCATGGCTGCAGTCACCATCTGCAGTGATTTTGGAGCCCCCCAAAATAAAGTCTGACACTGTTTCCACTGTTTTCCCATCTATTTCCCATGAAGTGATGGGACCAGATGCCATGATATTCATTTTCTGAATGTTGAGCTTTAAGCCAACTTTTTCACTCTCCACTTTCACTTTCATCAAGAGGCTTTTTAGTTCCTCTTCACTTTCTGCCATAAGGGTGGTGTCATCTGCATATCTGAGGTTATTGATATGTTTCCTGGCAATCTTGATTCCAACTTGTGTTTCTTCCAGCCCAGAATTTCTCATGATGTACTCTGCATATAAGTTAAATAAGCAGGGTGACAATATACAGCCTTGACGTACTCCTTTTCCTATTTGGAACCAGTCTGTTGTTCCATGTCCAGTTGTAACTGTTGCTTCCTGACCTGCATACAGGTTTCTCAAGAGGCAGGTCAGGTGGTCTGGTATTTCCATCTCTTTCAGAATTTCCCACAGTTTATTGTGATCCAAACAGTCAAAGACTTTGGCATAAAGCAGAAGTAGATCTCTGGTTCCTCTGCCTTTTGTAAAACCAGCTTGAATATCAAGAAGTTCACGGTTCACGTATTGCTGAAGCCTGCTTGCTTTCATAATTCCCATAACATACTTTATATACCTACATATATAATATTTAATATGTTAACTATTTAATATACATAAATTTATATCCAAATTTGCATGGCTGCAGTCATTAGGGACCAATCATTCTTTCAACGTCCCACTCTGTGAATAATTGTGTTCCCTTGACTCCTTGAACATGGACTATCTGTTTCTACTTCAGTCACTTCTATTCCTTCCATCACTGCTGCCATCTCCAAAGCAGCCTGCCTTTTTCAGGTAGATTTGACTTTCTGCTGACAACAGCCTGGACCAGGCAGAAAATATCTTCTCCAGGACCTAAGCCATAGCATGCTTTTGTTTTGGCTCATTTGTTAAAAAAAAAAAAAATCCTGGTCTAACAATAGGACAGGGATGACCTACAAAAGGGATTTTTCATTGACAATTGAGGGAGAAAATGTGCTGTAATTACCAGGAGTTTGAGGGAGAATTAGATGTTGGAGATGATGTTTTTAAATGATTAAGAGATTTGTTCTTAAAAATCATCTTTCCTTTTTCAAGATTTGGAGTAGTTTAACTGCAATAAACATGCAATTTTCTGGGGGAGTGTCTCAGGAAATAGCCCCAATAGGGGCTTAAATCCCAAATGCTGTCTTTTTCAGATGGATGCTCTGCTCTGTGTTCCCCCTGACCTGGGACACACTCTCTCCCAACATTTCCCATACTTTGTTGAAATTAACTGTTCAACATGTACCTTCAGTGCCCGACTGTGAGCCTAAAGAGGTCTAGTAATCAAGGTGGTTGTGTCAATCATTTCTATTCCCAGGGCCAGCAATTATTTGCAGAATGGATAAACAGTGGATGTGCTTAACAGTTTGGGGAACCGTTAGGTTCTTTAAAAATGACTGCTCAGCAAGACACAGGGTCCTGGAGTGAAATGCTATCAAAGTTAGTCTCTCTTCTTCTCTACAAGGTGCACATTTAAAGTGGCATAATTTAAAACCTTTTTTTATGACTTCCATGGATGTATTTAGTGAACAATCTCAAATAATGTCCAGAACTAAATTCATAGAGAATGGAGGCTGAGAAACAAGAGTCTAGGGAGCAGTGCAGATGGGGATCATTAGAGAAACACTTAACAGATATTAATTACCTACTTTTTTATTCATGCTCTCTAAAAAATATGAAAGGATATAATATATATATGTATTTATGTACATACAATGCTGATATAGGTCACGTGTTTGGAAAGCTCAATAATTCAACAAAAGAGTAAATTATTGATGAATAGATTGTACTGCTTGGAATAACAGCAAACAGGTAGATGTTGATGAAGTGATTATCAGGAATTATTGCTCTCTATGGTGTGATCTGATTAAACAAATATTGATTGAGTACCTAGTAGGGTAACCATAATAATAAATGATTTATATCTATTAATTGATATGATCTTCTCAGACATTCAATTAAGTATTTTTTATTTTCACTTGATAGATGAAGAAATTACAGGTCAATTACACTGAGTAATTTGCAAGCAATTACATAACCTGTAATTGGCAGAGCTGGGATTAGAATTCAGTTGTGATTTATCCAACATCTATGTGTCGTTTTTGTTTTTTTTTTAATTGCATCATAATGGATAGGGGAAAAATAAGAGCTAGAGCATGTATAAAACACCTCTTGGTCTTTATCCATGTCTGAGGAGTAGAAAAGTATTTAATTCAGTAAGTGATGAAGGGAGAGGGTGGCAAGTAACTACAGCTGAAGTCACTGCAATTAAGTATGGTAGGGAAGGGAAGTTTGGAGAAATTTCTGCAAGTATCCATAGGGGATGCACTGATTGTAAGTAAGGAAGGGATGTTCTCTGACTGGCCCTGGAGACAGGTGACTTTGCCCGCAGTGTGGATACCAGGAGACTGGTGAGAAACAGGAGAGGCTGGACACTCTGGCAGTGCTGAATGTGGTCACTTTCAGGCCCTCAGTCATGTCTGATTCTTTGCAACCCCGTGGACTGTAGCCCGCAGTGGAAATCACCACATCCAGACCAGGAGACACAGGATACACTACTGGCCTTAAGAATTCCTCTGGAAGAACCCTGGGTTTGGATAAGCTATGAGTAATTTTAACTTGCCTCAATTTGAAGATTGTGACTTTGAGGAAGAGAGTAGAATAAGGGGAATTGAATAAGTTTGGATATAAACCAGTTTGCAAAGCAGATAATTATTTTTCAAATCATAATCAATATCCAATGAATATATTCTTGACAAGGAAAAATACTGTAAAAATCACCTAATTAATATAAGGACACAGTGTCATTGTGCAAAGCACACAGGACAAATGAAAATCTCCCTTCCAGGATCACAATGTGGCTACAAGACACACTCCTTCTTAATGGTCTTTCCCAAGTATCAGGTGAAAGTTTCCTGCTCAACTGTTCAACCCGCTCCCCTCCCCCATGCCTGGTTCTTTATAGGCTTGCTTACTATTCTCTATAAAAGAAGATTCCTCTCTGCCTAGCCTTTAAGATGCTAGCAGATCTCATGACCTGAGAACTCTCTTTATTGCAACTGTCCTTCTCCCCTTATTGCCATAGTCTTTTCAAGTCAAAACTCTTTTGACTTAAGCCTGAATTCATTTTTCATTTGACCCAGGAAATAATAATAATAATAAAAAGAGAGTCAATGAAAAATAGGAAATCATATGATAGAACAATATTCTGTTATAAAAATAACAACAGACTAGATATATCAGATTAAAAAGCAAAGACTAAGGTTTAATTAAAAACTAAAACAAAAAATCTTCTGACAGGAGACATACTTAAAATAAGAGGAAAACAGTTAAAAAGGAAGGAAGAGCCTTTCTCAGCGATCAATGGAAAGAAATAGAGGAAATATTGATTCATTTTCTCAATAATGAAGGAGTAACCAAGAGTGACTCCCTCCTGTTTTCCTCAGGAAGGTGAGGTAAATGGGATAATCTCTTGATAGGAATACAGGAGGAACACAGGAATACATGAACTGTGCTCACAGTCTGTAATCATATTTCCAAGGGCAGATGGACCCTAGGCATACCTCCAAGAGAACTGCTCTCTTTCCTCTCAGTAACGATGGTTTTTTTCTTTACTGAAAGTGCAGGTGGCATGGAATCTTTGAGCCAAAAACTAAGCCATCTCCAAATCCAGTCCAGGAAAATTTGTCTTTGTTCTAAATAAGGCTTGATCTCAGCTATGTCTACTTTATTCTACAATCTCTATAGAAAAAAATGTTTCAAACATTCCCTCATGCTGCTCTACCACACAAGGCTCACTCACAGTGTTTCCTTGCAGATATGTACCCTTCATCTGGTTTGTGCCTACTCCTGCTAGAGGCTGCCTGAATTTCATGCCTTCTAGCCCCACCATACATACACTCGTATCCTGGCTTTCACAGTTTTGGCTCCAGTTTTTTCTTTAGACTAGCCATTAGTCTGATCTTGCTTTAGACTTCAGTTTCCTGCACTGATTCATTCATTCATTTAATCACACAAAAACATCCTTGTGTTGGATGAGTTTTGCTCTAGGCTGGACACTCTAGAATACCTTGGCTGCAGCAGTTCTGATTCACATGTCTTTCATCTTACCCCAGGAGCCTCAAAGTTAGGTGTGTCCTTCTCATGGAGAAAGCGTAAGCACAAGAACGAGGAAGAGAAATCTGGCAAGTATTTTTCACAACTCTGTCATATTTGCTAATCCCATTGGTCAAAGCATGTTGCTGTAACTAAAGCCAGGGTAAGGGATTGTGTCCCAGCTCTGCTGGAAAGGACTGCAAAGGTATATGACAGAAGATATGGATACAAGTAGAAGTGGAGAACTGGGGTCACTGATACAATCTTCTGCACTTCTCATCTCCTCCACCTCACCATTTCTGCTGTCTTATTTCTCTTGGACTGCATCCACATTATCTGCCCAAATCCCACTTCAGTTTGCCATGCCTTTTGGCCATTGTTAAAGGTGACTGTAATAACCTCAAATATGCAGATAACAACACCCTTATGGCAGAAAGCAAAGAGGAATTGAAGAGCCTCTTGATAAAAGTGAAAGAGGAGAGTGAAAAAGTTGGCTTAAATCTCAACATTCAAAAAAGTAAGATCATGGCATCCAGTCCCATCACTTCATGGCAAATAGATGAGAAAACAATGGAAACAGTGAGGGATTTTATTGTTTTGGTTCCAAAATCACTACAGATGGTACCTGCAGCCATGAAATTAAAACACACTTGCTCCTTGGAAGAAAAGCTATGACTAATCTAGACAACATATTAAAAAGCAGAGACATTACTTTGCTGATGAAGGTCCATCTAGTCAAAGCTATGGTTTTTCCAGATGTGAGAGTTGGACCATAAAGAAAGCTGAGCACTAAAGAATTGATGCTTTTGAATTGTGATGTTGGGGAAGACTCTTGAGAGTCCCTTGGACTGCAAGGAAATCAAACCAATCCATCCGAAAGGAAATTGGTCCTGAATATTCATTTGGAAGAACTCATGCTTAATCTGAAGGTCCAATCTTTTGGCCACCTGATGCGAAGAACTGACTCACTGAGAAAGACCCCGATGTTGGGGAAGACTGAAGACGGGAGGAAAAGGGAATGACAGAAGATGAAACGGATGGTATCACCAACTTGATGGACATGAGTCTGAGCAAGCTCTGTGAGTTAGTGACGGACAGGGAAGCCTGGTGTGCTGCAATCCATGTGGTCACAAAGAGTTGGACACGACTGAGTGATTGAGCTGATCTGAGTAACTTTTCTCTCAGTTTGCATTTAGGCTGCTCAAATTCAGTTTGTTCACCTCCCAGTCATGTTCACATCTTTGTCCTATATAGAAAAATGCCAAAATGCAGTCAAAGCTTTTTCTTAATCACATAAAGTTGTTTTAGGACTAGAAAGCAGCTTGTAGACATATATTCACTAAAGATAAGTGATTATTAAAAGATATTCTAGATCTGAATTTTAAAAATTACTTAAGTATTATTTGATCAATAGATGGTCTTCTTGCCCAAGCCTGCACCTCTGAATCAGGTTTGAGAATGTGAACAAGCCCAGGACACTCTAGGGGATGTAAAAATTTAAATGATGGAGCTCCCTATGCATTCTTTCATTGAGTGGTGATGAAAGAATTGATAATTTTGAGATGGTGTAGGCAGTTGACATGAACTTCAAGTCTTAACTGTTGCAGGCTGATTCAAATAAGTTCACAGAACACCTCTGTATTAATGCTCTTGGTGGCTTGGCATGAAATATTTTTGTGTTACAAAGACAGTGGTAGAACCAAGTGTGACCTCAGGACTTGATATGATAGAAAGATCACTGAACTGGTAGCTTGGAACTCTGAATTCTAGACCCTGATAAGCCACAACATTAGCTACATATACTTAGGTGAGTCTCTTAACCTCTCTGAATCTTAACTTTCTCATTTGCAAATATAGACTTGTATTAGATACACTTAAGGTTTTTGCCTAGCTCTAAGAGACTTGCCTCTTGAGAAATCCGTATGTAGATCAGGAAGCAACAGTTAGAACTGGACATGGAACAACAGACTGGTTCCAAATAGGAAAAGAAGTACGTAAAGGCTGTATATAGTCACCCTACTTATTTAACTTATATGCAGAGTACATCATGAGAAACACTGGGCTAAAGGAAGCACAAGCTGGAATCAAGATTGCTGGGAGAAATATCAATAACCTCATATATACAGATGACACCACCTTTATGGCAGAAAGTAAAGAGGAACTAAAGAGCCTCTTGATGAAAGTGAATGTGGGGAGTGAAAAAGTTGGCTTAAAGCTCAACATTCAGAAAACTAAGATCATGGCATCTGATTCCATCACTTCATGGCAAATAGATGGGGAAACAGTGGAAACAGTGTCAGACTTTATTCTGGGGGGCTCCAAAATCACTGCAGATGGAGTTGGCAGTCATGAAATTAAAACACACTTACTCCTTAGAAGGAAAGTTATGATCAACCTAGACAGCATATTCAAAAGCAGAGACATTACTTTGTCAACAAAGGTCTCTCTAGTCAAGGCTATGTTTTTTCCAGTGGTGGCATATGGATGTGAGTGTTGGACTATATAGAAAGCTGAGCGCCAAAGAATTGATGCTTCTGAACTGTGATGTTGGAGAAGACTCTTGAGAGTCCCTTGGACTGCAAGGAGATCCAACCAGTCCATTCTAAAGGAGATCAGTCCTGGGTGTTCATTGAAAGGACTGATGTTGAAGCTGAAACTCTGATACTTTGGCCACCTGATGTGAAGAGCTGACTAATTGGAAAAGACCCTGATGCTGGGAAAGATTGAGTGTGGGAGGAAAAGGGGATGACAGAGGGTGAGGTGGTTGGATGGCATCACTGACTCCATGGACATGGGTTTGGGTGAACTCTAGGAGTTGGTGATGGACAGGGAGGCCTGTGTGCTGCGGTTCATGGGGTCGCAAAGAGTCGGACATGACTGAGTGACTGAACTGAACTGAACTGAAGATTCTATCACCCTAAAAATTATTACATATCTGACAAATGGAGTCCTTCCTAATTTGTCCTGAATACATCATAGTTGCTAAAAGGAAACCAAGTGATTTGGCAGAGTTTTATCCCTGTATGTATTAATTTTATGTGTGATCAAAAGATAATGTGTAGAATAAATAATGTCTTCAGATCTATTGTATCTTGAAGTCAGACAAGAGTATATTCCTTACTTAATACGAACTTAACTACTAGAAAGACAGCTCAAAATACTGATAATGGATTAGCATTATCATATTTACATGTAAAGAATCCTTTTTCCCATTTAACAAATGATATGATAAAGGCCTTGCTAATGAATGGTGACTGGGGTGTCTTTTACCACCTCAAGAACTGATTTTAAGCAAACAACGATGGCTTATTTTTCAAATCCCTTGTGTTATTTTACCCACAAATAGAAAGGGATTGCAAAGATATTTTAATTGATTTGCTGGCAAGTTTACAGCCTCTATCAGTGATTTATTGGGTTTATATGGCTCTTTGTGAATTTCAGCATCTAGAGTTATCCACTTTTTATTTTCCAGTGCATTAAGTTGGTGGTATGATAGGCTGTTTTCAGATGTAGGCTATGTCTTCCATCTACTTCTTACTACCCTTAGTGAGTTAGATGTTTTTAGATTGTCATTACTGCCGTTTGAGCTCTTGGAATCCACACTCAGTAGTTAACTGGAACTCTATTACTGGAAGGCAAGTGTTTTGGACACCTGGGAGTAAAGAGTCATTATGAAAAACAATAATTTCCCCCATGTTACTCTATAAATAAATGAGATAACATCAGAGTACTTTGTATATCATAAAACATTTGCAAAAGCATGTTACAATTCTCTTTTTATTTTTTATCTTTTATTATTGTTGTTCAAAATGGTAAAATTAACAAAATCTTTGGTTGTCCATACATGACTATCAGCTTACTCTACTTTTCACACCAGTCTGATGTCCCTAAATGTCATCTTTAATTAAAACACTGAAGTTGCCATATTTATTCTTTGGGTCACAACACATCTTTCCTGTATTTAGTCTCTTTGTATGTGTGCACCTCTATAAATAAGTAAAACTTCACAATGCAAAACAGCCACCATTCCCTAATTAAAGCTGTTTTTTGTTGCTTTTGTCCTTTAATTAAAATCTCACTCTAGTCAAATGCATTGATTTTTAAGTCAATTTTTTCTTGTCTCTTAAATTTTAAATGACCAAGAGATGCTTCTGTGGAAACACCTTTTAAATTTAGTCCTCTTAAAAGTGCCAATCCTAGTATGAGTCCATAGTCTTGCATTCAGGTTTAAAAAAATTTTTAATGTTACATTATGGAGTCCTCACTCTCTGTTTGATAAAATCCTTCCATTTTTATCCCCCTTTAAGATGTTGCTCTAAAATCACTCCTAGCTTTTGATGTTTCTTTAAATTTCTAAGGAGATACTGCATCATAGAAACATGGTATGTTATTCTGCTCCATTTTTTTTTTCTATCAAACAAATCTATGTTAGGGAAAATTCACTTCTACATCTAACACCCTCAATGCTTCTATTATAGCACACACAGAATTGATGTCCTAATTTATGTCCATCAGCTTAGACTAGGCTTTCTCAGTCTCAGTGCTACCTATGTTTTAAGCCAAATAATACTTTGCTGTGAGGGCTGACCTATGCTTTATAGAATGTTCAGCAGCATCCTGGGCCTCCACCCATTAGATGCCAGCATCATCTCCCTCAAGTTGTGACAACTAAAAATGTCTCCAAATGCCTTGAGAGGCAATATTGCCCCTAACTGAGAACCACTGACTTATCTATACAAATCAGGCTATTCCTCAGCACAGTTTTTATGTTTTTAAAGGCTGAAGCTTTGATTTGCTCAATTTAACTTGTAATGTGTAATCATTCTCTCTTACTAAGAGTACAGGAGCTATTCTATGTTTGTAGCAAACTGTTCATCTGTGGTAGAGACCATCTCTTACACAGGCTTATATATGTGAAGTGTGTTAGTTGCTCAGTAGTGTCTGACTCTGTGTGACCCTATGGACTGTAGCCTGCCAGGCTTCTCTGTCTGTGGAATTCTCCAGGCAACAATACTGGAGTGGGTAGCTATTCCCTTCTCCAGGGGATCTTTCCGACCCAGGGAATGAACCCAGGTCTCCTGCATTGCAGGTAGATTCTTTACCATCTGAGCTTACTGTGTGGTATTTATGCTATAAGCACTAATTATACATTTTCTCATTTAGTTCTGTTTCCCATATGAAGAAACAAAGGCAAGAACCCCAATTTCCTGGAAACTTTTTATTCAGATTTCAGAGAAAGCAAATATTCTAGTCCTTTAAAACCCCTAAACTGCTTTTTTTCTTTGTTATGTTCATTTTGTGACTTTAAGCAACTTATTAAACCTCCAAATGTTTTAATTTTCGTCAATTGTATTAGTTATTATTATCATTATTACCTATATAAACTATCACTTGGTAAAAAAATTACTCTTTGGCTTAGAATCCCATTCAAAACCTCCTTCAAAAGAAACTTTGAATTTTCATGTAGCTTGTTGACTTGCTCTAATACTAGAGTTACTTTTGCTTTCCCTCTTGCTGAAACTGCTAACATACTGGACACACAGACACTCAATAAATCCTCGCCAACTGACTGCATAAACAACCAGGAGTAAATACAAATTGATTATCTATAGAAATCCAACATATTTTTCCCAAGGATTTTAACAGTTCTTGATATTCCACTGTTGATGATCCACTATGAGTATTTGTGTGTTTTGACATATTCTAGTAGTTTATTTCTCGAAATCAGAGAACTCCAATCATCACTTTTCCCCAAAGTTCTGGGCTATCAGCAGTAGCTATTATTCACTTAGGTCTCAATAGACATTAACTTTAAATCTGAGACAACTTGCAGACAAAGGAGAAGGAGGGAGAACTCAGTCATCAACTTAGTTGTGTGGAGCTGGCCGTATGAAACTGAATTTCATCTTGAACCCTTCTGTCTTCACTTCAGGCTCCTGTACATAGTCTGTTGCTTCAGAGTAGTGATTAATCACCTTCTGAAGACCCCTGATGTGCAGTCCAAGGCAAATGAAGTATGACTATGTCACCAAAATAGTGAATGGATGGTCAAAGAGGGCAAACAATGGCTGGCAGTATTGGTTACTACTTAATAATTGACAAATGGTACGGAGTGTTTTCTTTTCTCTGAAAGATGAAGGGTGAGGTCACTACAAAGCATTGGCAGGAAAGGTAAACACTAGGAAGAAAGGTACTGGGAACTTAGGACTGATTTAGGCAGGAAATGGGTTTAGCTACAGTAACATCCACTTTTGACAGCATCTTCACAGCATGTGCCTGGCACAGCACATGGAAAGGGAAAACATTTTGACTACATTTCTTTGAGGGAAAATAAGGAGTATTAGGTTGCATTCTCAAAGGCAGATCTGCAATCCCTCTTCTCAGAGGGCCTAATATTTTAAAGCTTTTCATTTGGAATATATCTGAGTTTTAGGGGTCTGGCTCCACATTGAGGATATGAAGGATATTTTCTGTTTAAATGAACCTACTTTTTAAAACTGAATTATTAAATCTGTATTTCCAGATTTGGGCAATATTCATTAAGAAGAGCATGAGCCTTTTGTCTTCAGATCAACTAATGTTGTCCCTTAATTTCCAAGAATAAGCCATGCAAAGCTAATTGAGATAATGTTCACTCTTCTAGCATAGACAAGCGGAAGTTTTTAGGGTCATCACTATTATTAGGCAAATGCAAATCAAAGCTATAATGAGGTATTACCTCACACCAGTCAGAATGGCCATCATCAAAACGTCTACAAATAACAAATGCTGGAGAGGGTGTGGAGAAAAAGGAACTCTCTTACACCATTGGTAGGAATGTAAATTGGTGCACGGACTATGGACAACAGTATAGAGGTTCCTTAAAAAATTAAAAATAAGGCTACAATATGATCCTGCAATTGTACTCCTGGGTGTATACCCAGAAAAGATGAAAACTGATTTGAAAAGATATATGCACCCCAATGTCCATCACAGCACTATTTACAACAACCAAGCCATGGAAGCAACATAAATGTCCATCAACAGATAACTGGATAAAAAAGACATATATATATATATATATATATATAATGGAATATTACTCAGCCAAAGAAAGAATAAAATAATGCCATTTGCAGCAATACGGGTGGACCTAGAGATTATCAACCAAGTGAAGTAAGCCAGACAGAGACAAATGTATGATATTGGTTACATGTGGAATCTGAAAAAAATGATACAAATGAATTTATTTACAAAACACAAATAGACCCACAGACATAGAAAACAAATTTATGGTTACCAAAGGGGAAGGGGGAGAAGAATAAATGAAGATGATGGGATTGATATATACACACAGTTCAGTTCAGTTCAGTTTAGCCACTCAGTCGTGTCTGACTCTCTGCGACCTCATGAATCTCAGTACGCCAGGCCTCTCTGTCCATCACCACCTCCCGGAGTTCACTCAGACGCACGTCCATTGGGTCAGTGATGCCATCCAGCCATCTCATCCTCTGTCGCCCCCTTCTCCTCCTGACCCAATCCCTCCCAGCATCAGGATCTTTTCCAGTGAGTCAACTCTTCGCATGAGGTGGCCAAAGTACTGGAGTTTCAGCTTTAGTATCATTCCTTCCAAAAAACACCCACGGCTGATCTCCTTCAGAATGGAGTGGTTGGATCTCCTTGCAGTCCAAGGGACTGTCAAGAGTCTTCTCCAACACCACAGTTCAAAAGCATCAATTCTTCAGTGCTCAGTCTTCTTCACAGTCCAACTCTCACTTTCATACATGACTACTGGAAAAACCATAGCCTTGACTAGACAGACCTTAATCGGCAAAGTAATGTCTCTGCTTTTGAATATGCTATCTAGGTTGGTCATAACTTTTCTTTCAAGGAGTAAGCATCTTTTAATTTCATGGCTGCAGTCACCATCTGCAGTGATTTTGGAGCCCAAAATTAAAGTCTGACACTGTTCCCACTGTTTCCCCATCTATTTGCCATGAAGTGATGGGACCGGATTCCATGATCTTCATTTACTGAAGTCTGACTCTTTGCGACCCCGTGGACTATAACCTACTAGGCTTCTCTGTCCATGGGATTCTCCAGGCAAGAATACTGGAGTGGATTGCCATTTCCTTCTCCAGGGGATCTTCCGGACCCAGGGATCAAACCCGGGTCTCCCGCATTGGAGGCAGACGCTCCAAGGAGTAAGCGTCTTTTAATTTCATGGCTGCAGTCAACATCTGCAGTGATTTTGGAGCCCCTCAAAATAAAGTCTAACACTGTTTCCACTGTTTCCCCCTCTATTTCCCATGAAGTGATGGAACCAGATGCCATGATCTTCGTTGTCTGAATGTTGAGCTTTAAGCCAACTTTTTCACTCTCCTCTTTCACTTTCATCAAGAGGCTCTTTAGTTCTTCTTCACTTTCTGTCATAAGGGTAGTGTCATCTGCATATCTGAGGTGATTGATATTTCTCCCAGCAATCTTGGTTCTAGTTTGTGTTTCTTCCAGCCCAGCATTTCTCATGATGTACTCTGCATAGAAGTTAAATAAGCAGGGTGACAATATACAGCCTTGATGGACTCCTTTTCCTATTTGGAACCAGTCTGTTGTTCCATGTCCAGTTCTAACTGTTGCTTCCTGATGTGCATACAGATTTCTCCAGAGGCAGGTCAGGTGGTCTGGTATTCCTATCTCTCTCAGAATTTTTCACAGTTTATTGTGATCCACACAGTCAAACACTTTGGCATATTCAATAAAGCAGAAATAGATATTTTTCTGGAACTCTCTTGCTTTTTCCATGATCCAGTGGATGTTGGCAATTTGATCTCTGGTTCCTCTGCCTTTTTTAAAACCAGCTTGAACATCAAGAAGTTCACGGTTCACATATTGCTGAAGCCTGGCTTGGAGAATTTTGAGCATTACTTTACTAGCATGTGAGATGAGTGCAAGTGTGCAGTCGTTTGAGCATTCTCTGGCATTGCCTTTCTTTGGGACTGGAATGAAAACCAACCTTTTCCAGTCCTGTGGCCACTGCTAAGTTTTCCAAATTTGCTGGCATATTGAGTGCAGCACTTTCACAGCATCATGTTTCAAGATTTGAAATAGTTCCACTGTAATTCTATCACCTCCACTAGCTTTGTTCGTAGTGATGCATTCTAAGGCCCATTTGACTTCATATTCCAGGATGTCTGGCTCTAGATGAGCAATCACACCATTGTGATTATCCGGGTTGTGAAGAGCTTTTTTGTATAGTTCTTCTGTATATTCTTGCCACCTCTTCTTAATATCTTCTGCTTCTGTTAGGTCCATACCATTTCTGTCTCTTATCGAGATATGCAAATAAATAAATTGGAGAATGAGAAGGTGGAAGTAGCTACAAACAGAAGTGTCAAAAGAGACCATAACTCTATAGATTTTTTTAATGTATTATGAATTATCATAAGTAATTAATTTGATATCCAGATGAAATTTATAGATTCTTTAAAACTGCATAAAATGTTAAAAATATTAGGAACAAGAAATATTACTGGGGTCCATGCCTAGGACAATGTGAGCAAGTGAACAAGCCTGTGTATCTTCCTGGCATTCTGGCTTACAACAGTGGTTCTCATTGGTTTGTTGAGTAGGATAATAAACGAATGGGTGAATAACTGACACTCAGATGCCTCCTGTGATGCTGAAGGAAAGGACAGTGATCACTGCAGAGCACTGTGTTGATGCTGAAAACACTCAGGGTGGGAGTTGAGATAGCTGAGACTGGCATGGGCAAGAAAAAGGGGTCGGGACATCCTACTCAGGAAGAATAAAGATGCAGGCAGCCAGGAAGACAAATAGCTCCAAATTTTAAGACCTTTGTGAAAAATAAACTTTGAGAAGAGACAATTGTTCATGCAAACCAAAAAAAAAAAAAATTCTTTTTATGAACTGCTTTCATTTTGGGATAACAAAAGTAAGCTTTTCCTTTTTGCCTTTTCATGCATTGCATCCTAAAGCCAATTTCCATGATATTTCAGGAAAGGCATTACTAAGAGCAAGGCAACTTCTGTTGGGTTAACACTGAAAAGCCTGAGGGAACTCAATAAATAAAAAAGGAGAGATAAGAAAGATTCCTTTCTCATTCCCATTGCTGAATGACAATTGACTCTAAGACCCAGTGGGAAAGAAAGACACTGTTGTGGCAACGTATTTCAGGAAATTGTGTAAAGGGCTTAATGCAATAAATCTCAGATCAAATTAAGGAGAACAGTTTCGTGGCATGGTTGCAGCGTTAATAAGGACCTTCCCAGTCGGGGCCATTTCAAGGTGCTTAGCTCAAGTGGAGAGCCGTGGTACGCCCTGTAGGCACAAGTCCCTGGGTCTGCGCCAGTTCCTGGGGTGCACAGCTGGCCTGGATCGCTGAGATGCTGCACAAGTGCTAAAAAGCATGATTTCATAAGAAAAATACAGCCTTTTCTCATCCCAGGTGTTTGAGCCTTGGAGACTCTGCTTGGCTGTTAACATAGTTACTCAACTCCCCCAGGGAAGGCGAGCTCTAAACTGGTCCGTGGTTGGGCTGGTCCCGGTACCTGCAGCCTCATGCTTAATCTTCCTGAAGCTGTTGCTCTTTTCTCTCCTACAACCAAAATGCTCTTTGGGGCTATTTTCTTAATTCCCCAGCTTCACAGAAGTCTCAGAATTCAGTTCTGTTCTCTTTAGCATCTGTTCCCTGCAACCGCCCCCCTTCCCGCCCAACTTCTCTCCAGGTATTACATGAAAAACCTTTTTAAATTTCCTTAATATGATGGCTTTAGAGGAGAGATGTGTGAGGTTAAAGACTATAGGCTGGAAAAGAAAGTGTCTAAGATGTCAGAGTTACTCTAATCCCTAACTCAGAAGAGACAAATTACTCTGCTCTACGCTCTGTGCCTCGTCTCTCAGCCAGACTGATCTTGTTTTTGTAGGAAAATTAGCACTCTGTCTGGGAAGTTTGCTTGACTGAATGTTACTTCCTCTTGATCCTGTAAAATCCTGAATCCTTCTTGTCCCACTTGAACTCTATTCAGACATATCCTTAGTTATTCCACCTTGGCCAACTTCTAGCACATTCTATGCTCCAGAGGAAGGCACTTTTCTACTATACTTTAGAGAGGATTTACCTTTGCCTTCAGAATCTCTACTGTTGCTGACATTAGGTCAAACGTTCTTCTAAAACCTGTAGATACAATAAATATTCAAAGCAAATATAATAGGTAGTTGCTTTACACTTAATATAGAAAAATTAGGCAAAAACTGAGACTGTCACTAAGAAGAAAAAACAATAATATAGAAATGTACAAAGTACAAATGAGGTAATGGAAAAATCTGACATATTTATGACTCTCCAGTAATCACAAAAATGCACATGAAAATACTGAGATTAACTTTAAGACCTATGAGTGAACAAACAGTAAAATAAATGGTATTAATTCATTATTTATTTATTAATTTTTTATTAATGATGAAAGGTGCTATGAAATGGTTGGGCTTCCCCAGCAGATCAGTGGTGAAGAATCTGCCTACAATGTAGAATCTGCCTGCAATGTAGAAGCTGCAGGAGAGGCGGGTTTGATCCCTGGGTCAGGAAGATCCCCTGAAGGAGGGCATGGCAACCCACTCCAGTATTCCTGCCTGGAAAATCCCATGGACAGAGGAGCCTGGCAGGCTAGAGTCCATGGGGTCACAAAGAGTCGGACAACTGAAGAGACTTAGCATGCATGCATGAAACACTTAATTTGATAGACTATGTGAATATAAGTTACACAAATATCTTAGGAAGTTATTTAGTATTGCATCTTGGTAACATTTAATACATGTATCCTTTTAAGTCATTTTTTTCCCTTCTAAGAGTTCTTACTAAAGAAATAATTTGAAATATTGGGGAAAAAAAACTGCTGTATAAGCATGTTTATTTATAAAAGAAAAAAAAAGTAAATGTCAATGAACAATAAAATAGTTAAATTAATGATGGCTCCTCTACAGAAAATTGAATATTATTCAACAGATGAATATTATGTTTATAAAGAATATTGGTAATGTGAGAAATTACAACATTAAGTGAAAAAGCAGACAGAATGATAGAGTAAATCAGAAATATCCTGCTCTATATCTCTGTGGCTTCCGTCTAGCTGGTCTTTCCTCCATAGAGCTTGTTTATTCCATCTGCTTAAGTACAGAGAGTTGATTTGTTCCTCTGTGAAAGGAACACATTTAGTTTTAGTCCTCTTCCTAATTTCTCAAGTAGGGATACAGGGTCTCAGTAACACAGATTTTTAACAGTAAAGCTCCAATAGCAATCAGTCATCATTCAGTCAATCAACAAATGTCTGCTGATCACAAGCAATATGTGTCAAATATTAACTGTGTGTATGCGTGCTAAGTTGCTTCAGTCGTGTCCGACTTTTTAAAAACCTATGCAACCCTGTAGCCCACCAGGTTCCTCTGCCCGTGGGATTCTCCAGACAAGAATACTGGAGTGGGTTGTTGTTTCCTCCTCCAGGGGAGGAGGAAATGAGCCAGGGATGGAATCTGTATCTCTTGTTTCCTGCATTGGCAGGTGGGTTCTTTACCACTAGCGCTACCTGGGAAATCCATGGGGTCACAAAGAGTCGGACAACTGAAGAGACTTAGCATGCATGCATGAAACACTTAATTTGATAGACTATGTGAATATAAGTTACACAAATATCTTAGGAAGTTATTTAGTATTGCATCTTGGTAACATTTAATACATGTATCCTTTTAAGTCATTTTTTTCCCTTCTAAGAGTTCTTACTAAAGAAATAATTTGAAATATTGGGGAAAAAAAACTGCTGTATAAGCATGTTTATTTATAAAAGAAAAAAAAAGTAAATGTCAATGAACAATAAAATAGTTAAATTAATGATGGCTCCTCTACAGAAAATTGAATATTATTCAACAGATGAATATTATGTTTATAAAGAATATTGGTAATGTGAGAAATTACAACATTAAGTGAAAAAGCAGACAGAATGATAGAGTAAATCAGAAATATCCTGCTCTATATCTCTGTGGCTTCCGTCTAGCTGGTCTTTCCTCCATAGAGCTTGTTTATTCCATCTGCTTAAGTACAGAGAGTTGATTTGTTCCTCTGTGAAAGGAACACATTTAGTTTTAGTCCTCTTCCTAATTTCTCAAGTAGGGATACAGGGTCTCAGTAACACAGATTTTTAACAGTAAAGCTCCAATAGCAATCAGTCATCATTCAGTCAATCAACAAATGTCTGCTGATCACAAGCAATATGTGTCAAATATTAACTGGTGTATGCGTGCTAAGTTGCTTCAGTCGTGTCCGACTTTTTAAAAACCTATGCAACCCTGTAGCCCACCAGGTTCCTCTGCCCGTGGGATTCTCCAGACAAGAATACTGGAGTGGGTTGTTGTTTCCTCCTCCAGGGGAGGAGGAAATGAGCCAGGGATGGAATCTGTATCTCTTGTTTCCTGCATTGGCAGGTGGGTTCTTTACCACTAGCGCTACCTGGGAAGAACAATTCAGCAGTGAGGGAAATGCAGGGACAGAGAAAGAGAGGGAGAGATGTCCTGCTTTAAGGAACTTGGGCAGGTGTCTGTGGCAGAGGTGGAGGGAGATAATACACCTAAGAGAATGCTGTGAATAAAGAAGCAATATGCAAAGACAGAAGGCAAGAGTAATAGTGAGGTAGACATGCGAGTGGGTGAGTGGTTTTTGGCTGGATTTGCTGGGAGAGGCCTCTTTGAGCAGGTGATATTTAGATTTGAGATCAGAATAATGAGCAGAGGAAAAAACAAATGCAAAGTCCTTGGAACGGCATACGAGAGAGACGGGAAGGAGGTTCGTGCAGCTGATGAGCCAAAGGGGCATTGGAAGCAGACAGGCCTGGAGAATACAAGAGTGAAAACTCACGGACCATGGTAAGAAGGTTTGTCTCTAAGTCTGTGAGTCTGACAAACTTATGGTTACCAGTGGGGAGAGGGGAAGAGATATGAGTTTAGGATCGACGTGGACACACTGCTATACTTAAAATAAATAAGCGACAACGACCTACTTAACAGCACATGGAACTCTGCTCAGTGCCGCGTGGCAGCCTGGATGGGAGGGGAGTTTGGGGGAAAATGGATGCCTGTATATGTATGGCTGAGTCGCTTTGCTGTGCACCTGAAACCATCACAACGGTGTTAATCGGCTATACGAGAAAAAGGTTTTTCCGTCGCTGTTTTTGAATAATTGGAGGCTTTTGAGGGGTTCGTAGGAGTGGAGAGATGTGATCTGAGTTATTCTTAAAATGAACCTGAGGATGTCATGGAAATGGACTGGAGGCAGCAGGAACAGAAGCAGGAGGACCTGAGAGGAGGCTGTGGCAGTCATTCATGCCAGAGATAACAGGCATTTGAATTAGGAGCACGACACTGGACATCGTGAGATGATGTCAGATTCAGAATGTATTTCAAAGTTCACCCCATGGCATTTGGGACTCACTGATGAATTACCTGCAGAAGGTGATGAAAAGAAAGGACTCTGGACTTTCAGACTGAGTAAGTTGCCAGTGCACTGTGGATAGATGCAATCAGGGTAGGCTTGGACATTTGTTGGAAACCAATAAAGGGGGAAAATTTGATGCAGAAGAAAAGAGGCTGCTTTTAGGAATGAAGCCCTTAATAAGACATCTTGGGGATAAAAACCAGAGTTTAGGTGAAATCAATTGTCTAAAACATTAGCAAGTGCACTCCTTTCCTTGAAACATCTCCAGTGGAAACGGTGAAAAGGTGAGATAACCCTCAGCCGTTGATGTAATTTCCCTACCAAGTCTATGGTGAGTTTACCAGCAGAGAGTATGGGGTACGTGGAGAGGAAGGGGAGACTTGGGGGGAAGAATGCACAAAATAATTACCTGAGAGTGTGGAGAATGAATGTAACCAGAAAAGTGAGGCAATGTGATGGTGAGTCACTGTTTCAGAATCGTAATCAGAAATTTGAAGTCCAGACACAATGGTTCTCTCATTTTTTTAACTCTGGCAAAATTCAGTGGACCATGTGTGAGAGAATCAACGCCTACGCAGGTTGATAAGAAGCTGGGGGTCACCAGGGAGGAAAAAGGAGTCTGGAATCCTCAAAGAGAAAGAAAGGACAAACATCTCTCTCTCTCTCTCTTTTTTTTTTCCCTTTGTCTACATTCCTTAGTCTTAATCACATAAAACGTTTTTTCTTTAAGCCCAGAACTGATGATTACACAACAAACTCAGTTTAAACTCTATACTAAATTATATTGGAGAAGGCAATGGCAATCCACTCCAGTACTCTTGCCTAGAAAATCCCATGGACGGAGGAGCCTGGTGGGCTGCAGTCAATGGGGTCGCTAAGAGTCAGACATGACTGAGTGACTTCACTTTCACTTTTCACTTTCTTGCACTGGAGAAGGAAATGGCAACCCACTCCAGTGTTCTTACCTGGAGAATCCCAGGGATGGGGGAGCCTCGTGGGCTGCCGTCTATGGGGTTGCAGAGTCAGAAAAGACTGAAGCGACTTAGCAGTAGCAAGAATTATATAACAACAATGTACCCTGCTTGAGGATAGTTTCTCCTTCCTGAAAACCTTCTGGCTAATCCTGTTATCTTAAAATGTAAATTATGGGAGTAGGTCTAGTAAGATCTTTACAACTTTGAGACATTCTTTTGATTTATCATAATAACTAGTTAAAAAACTATATAACTCCCTTGCTAAGAGGGCAACCCACTCCAATATTCTTGTCTGGAGAATCCCACCGGCAGAGGAATGGGGGCATTCTCCGTCCCCCTTCCAATATCTGTGTCAGAAGCTTTCTATGTCCCTTTTCACTTTAATAAAACTCTGCTACACGAAAACTCTTGGGTGACAGGGCATGGTCCCTGGGCCTGAAGCTAAATCTTCTGCTTTGAGATCCTGAATCCCAGGTCATTCACCATGTGAGTGTATAAGATAAACACATATAAGGATTTAAATGAGGATAAAGTTTTGTGAGACAAGTAGAATTGAAGGGAACAGAATATGCAGGGTCTGAGGGGGCAGGATTAGAGAGTTAAGGTGTTCACTAAGAATTCTAGACTAGGTACAGAAGAAAGAGCAGAAGATAAAGAGAGTGATGGAACATTAAAATGTGGAGGGATGAATAGATAGAAGACTTCACTGAGAGCATAAAACCCCTGGAGTAGGAGGACTAGAGTAAGTAAGTTGGAAGGATGGGACAAGATTGACTTTTAAATCAAGATTTTTGTGGAAGGTAGTCATTAATGATTGCTCTAGGAATGGGTGTTTTAGATGAGGGTAGAAGAAAATTTAACAGTAATGAGATCAAGAAACAAGAGAGCTTCTACACATATTTTAGTCTTTGAGAAAGACAGTGAACAAGACACTGAAATTCTAAATTAAGGAAGGAGGGTGACTAGGAGATCTGTCAATGAAAGCGAGAAGACGGGCATGAGATGGTGACATCTGAGAACAGGTACAGTAATGGATTTGGGAGGAGAATGTAGGAAAAGCCATTTGGAAGCCTCTATAGGAAAGCAAGGGGGTCATACCCCAATCCTACACCTTGAGGTAGGTAGGTCTTGGGGAATAAAAAGCAATCCTGGGATGCTGCAGATGAAATGATGTTGTTGGGACAAGGCATTTTCAGTTAGAGCAAAGGTGAGAAAGCAACAGGTAGGGAACGCATTTGGAGAATGTATCTGGTAACTTTCATAAAAATTCCTAATTAATTTGAGACATTCTTTTGATTTATCATAATAACTAGTTAAAAAACTATATAACTCCCTTGCTAAGAGGGCAACCCACTCCAATATTCTTGTCTGGAGAATCCCACCGGCAGAGGAATGGGGGCATTCTCCGTCCCCCTTCCAATATCTGTGTCAGAAGCTTTCTATGTCCCTTTTCACTTTAATAAAACTCTGCTACACGAAAACTCTTGGGTGACAGGGCATGGTCCCTGGGCCTGAAGCTAAATCTTCTGCTTTGAGATCCTGAATCCCAGGTCATTCACCATGTGAGTGTATAAGATAAACACATATAAGGATTTAAATGAGGATAAAGTTTTGTGAGACAAGTAGAATTGAAGGGAACAGAATATGCAGGGTCTGAGGGGGCAGGATTAGAGAGTTAAGGTGTTCACTAAGAATTCTAGACTAGGTACAGAAGAAAGAGCAGAAGATAAAGAGAGTGATGGAACATTAAAATGTGGAGGGATGAATAGATAGAAGACTTCACTGAGAGCATAAAACCCCTGGAGTAGGAGGACTAGAGTAAGTAAGTTGGAAGGATGGGACAAGATTGACTTTTAAATCAAGATTTTTGTGGAAGGTAGTCATTAATGATTGCTCTAGGAATGGGTGTTTTAGATGAGGGTAGAAGAAAATTTAACAGTAATGAGATCAAGAAACAAGAGAGCTTCTACACATATTTTAGTCTTTGAGAAAGACAGTGAACAAGACACTGAAATTCTAAATTAAGGAAGGAGGGTGACTAGGAGATCTGTCAATGAAAGCGAGAAGACGGGCATGAGATGGTGACATCTGAGAACAGGTACAGTAATGGATTTGGGAGGAGAATGTAGGAAAAGCCATTTGGAAGCCTCTATAGGAAAGCAAGGGGGTCATACCCCAATCCTACACCTTGAGGTAGGTAGGTCTTGGGGAATAAAAAGCAATCCTGGGATGCTGCAGATGAATGATGTTGTTGGGACAAGGCATTTTCAGTTAGAGCAAAGGTGAGAAAGCAACAGGTAGGGAACGCATTTGGAGAATGTATCTGGTAACTTTCATAAAAATTCCTAATTATAGAAGGTGCAGTGGAAGAGCTTGGGAAGGCAAGGAAGGGTGAAAGGTTAGGGGGCGTACAGATAAGAATGAGGATGCACACATGCGAAACTGTAGGCTGAGGCTTGGAATTCCACAGCTGCCTAAGGGTGGGGAGGCTGATGCCCCTGGCCCTAGATGTCACAGTGTTCAGCCACTGGATCAGACTGTTCTATCTGAGGACATAGTATTTTCAATACATGTCACTTTAAACCGCTCTCACCAGGAAGTTCTTTTCCTAAATATGACTTGCCCCTCCACTGTTATGTGTGAGGGAGTTAATCCAGGCTGGCCAGGGCATCAGAAATGCCAAAGCAAGTCAATAAAGTAGCCAGTATAACAAGTCAGAATAGACTATTGCATTGGGAATGAAACCCCGAAACTGACAAGGCTGAAAAAGCAAATGAGAAGCAGGAACAATACGAGCCGAGTGAGGTTCCCAATAATAATAAGGCTAGTATCAGTATTTGTTGAGCCGTTACTGTGGACAACCATGTCACCTGTATTCATTTATTCATTCTTCACACAAGCTTCTAAGGTAGATACTTAACCACAGTGCACAGGTTTGAAAACAGAAGTACAAAATGGTGAGAACTGGTAAAAGGCATCCAGCTAGGAAGTACCAAAGTTAGGAAGGAGATCCAGAGCCTGGATCCAGAGCCCACTGTCTATACCATGCTTCTGGGTCACAGTTCCACTTATGCCCAAGGACACGCTGCCCACACCAGGATCTGCGAAATCATTTCCAGTTTCAAGTGATTTCTCATTGAATTGGTCTATAATTAGCGTAATTGGTTCTGACCTCTAAATAGCTCTTATTCTGCTCACTGTTTTCCATCCCACTGCTGCCACTCTGCCCCAAGCCCCTTTTCACCAGGCTTACAGCAATTACTCCCAAAAGGGCTCCCTCTATCTCGCCCTGGCCTCTTAGTGGAGCTGGAGAGACCTTTCAAAAGAATAGTCTCACTATATCACTTTCGTACTAGAAACCTGGCGGTCACTTTCCCTTGCCCTTGAGATAGAATCAACTGCCTGATGAAGTTGAGAGGCTCTCCATGGCTTCAGCCCTGCTGACATCTACAGCTTTCCTTCTCTATCCCATAGGATGTATATTTCTCCGGTACTAGACTTGCTTCTTTAGTGATTCAAAAGATATAAGTTACTCAAAAGACGTGTGTTCTCTGGCATTTGGGCTGTATCACAGACATTTCTTCTGCCTACAACACCCAGCCCACCTTTTTTTCCCTCCCCCATCTGTTGAGATGTTTTCAGTTTTCAGCAACTGAAAATCCAGCTAACAATGGCTACAGCAGAGAGCTATGTTTAGTATCCTAACTATGGGTGAAAACCAGAGGGCCTTGCTGGAAACATACAAAGACTATCTCATCTCCCACAAAGGTAGGGCAGAGAAAGCTGTGACGAGCCCTAGACTCGATCTTCAGAGTAACAGGGCTCCAAAAAGCTTAAACTTCCAACTAAAGCAGGTCTTTCTGAGATTTCAGAAATGGACAGGACATAGACGCTAAACTTTACATCTCCTGCATTAGAAGCAGTTTACATCTCTTATTTAGATTTCACAGCTGAAAATCTTTTGCTGTCTTCTGAGAATCTGTCCTCTCCCCAGGACATGTGCAGTTCAGGGATCATCCGAGGTTTTAAGGAGCTGTTATAAGCAGAATCAGGACAACCTCAATATAGCTTACAGGATTACATGAGGGACTTCCCCTCTCTAATTCTAGCCTCCTCTGAGACTGAGGTTTTCTGCTTGATTTCTTTTATTTGTAATTTATGTTTTTAAGATTAATTTTTATTGGAGTATAGTTGCTTTCACTGCCTAGTGGGTCAGATGGTAAAGAATCTGCCTGCAATGCGGGAGACCTGGGTTCTGTCCCAGGGTCAGGAAGATCCCCTGGACAGGGAATGGCCACGCACTCCAGTATTCTTACCTGGGGAGAGCCTGCTGGGCTACAGTCCATGGGGTTGCAAAAAGCTGGGCATGACTGAGCGACTAATACACACACACAGTTGCTTTACAAGGTTGTGTTAGTGTACACTGTTTGGCAAAGAGAGTCAGTCATATGTACTCATGTGTCCCCTCCCTTTTGGACGCGCTTCCCATTCAGGTGACCACCGTGCATGATCTCTAACTGTCCAGCCTGCTGTGTTCTCTGGGTACCATATGTGAAACCAAGGACCTCTGCCAGGGAGATTCCCCATCTTTCAAGGTTGAATCTCCTGAGGTTTCTTTCTACCTTTGGCTTCTCTTCAGAGACTCTACACAGTGGTTTTATATATTTTGTCCAAAGCTTGCAACTGCTTTCTGTGGGGTGGCTTGTTTCATACAAGCTACTCATGAATTACTAAAAGAAGAACTCTCATTATTAGGATTTTTGAACAAGGAAGGAGTAGAAGATGACTCCCGCACCATTCACCCACCATCAAATAACACCACGTTGTCTTGCACGCCTACAGTTTTGAATTTTAGCTTAAACTCCTCAGACCACAGATGCTCTGTCTTCCTCCACCTGCTGGAAGAGGTTAGCCCTACACATCTCTGTTCTGTTGTTCGGTCCTACTGTGCCCTGAGTCTTCACTCTCTCAACACCCATCACGGTTTATGGAAATCACGTTGAATGTCTTTTTCTCTGGATAGGCTATCCATTCTAAAAGGACAGCAAATATGTGTCTCATGTTAATTGCTGTATTCCAGGTTCTAACATGTGGTAGATAAATGAATAAACAGTGAATAAGTTCAGACAGATAGGGGACTTCCCTGGTGGTCCAGTGGTTAAGATTTTGCTTCTAATGCAGGGGATGCAGGTTCGATCCCTGGTCATTGAATTAAGATCCCACATGCCACTGGGCAACTGAGCCTGAGCGCCGCAACTAAAGCAAAGCCCTCCAGCTCTGCAGCAAAGATCCTCCTGTCACAGTGAAATCCCACCTGCCACAAGCAGGGCCCGACACAGTCACAAATAACTAAATATTTCGTAAAAATTAAATAGATAGGAAAAATAATATCATTTAAAATTAGAACAGAGAAAGTGAAAAGGTTCTAAAAATCTTGAACTCTGATTGACGTTGCCTCAGCCTACTGAATATGCAATTAGTGGTCAGCTCTTGAATGTCTCTCTCATCTTCTGACCCAGAAGAACCTAATACGACCCCACAACACAGCCCATCTCAGTTGAGACCAGAGTGTAAAAAGTGCAGGGGCAGGTGCCACCGAGAATGTTTCCTGTATTTACTCTGAGCAATTTGCACCTTCTGTTTTGTCAGAGAGAAGCCAGGAATCCCTTGAAAAGAGAGAGCGCAAAGGCCTTGAAGCTAGGTTGCATTATATGATTAATTATCCTCCTGTCCTGGTTGAAAAGTCAACCCAATTAGCCTTCTATAGCCTAAAGATTCGACACAGATATTAGAATTTTCATGCTTTGAGTATTTCAGGTACATGCATTTTGTGCCTCAGTTTTTGTTCATAGAGTTGGGGGTTGGTAAATATATATATTTTGTAATACATGCTGAAACATTGAAAGATGAATATTGAGAAGTAAAAACATTTCAGTCAGCACCTATAATCTGCCAAGGCAATTAATCAAACACATACTTTGTCAACTCACTTTTGTTCTGTTATGTTTTATGACTCTATTATTATTTTATCAACACAATAAGCGGAATTAATCTTCATTGCATGGAAAATGTTTGGGAGGCAGAGAAAAGGGACTTAGCTGTCAGTCTCAATCTTGTGGTTAAAATCAATCATCAGGATAGACTGAATTATTTTTAACTGCGATGTATTCATTAAGCCTTACTGGAAACACTTTAATGCATTATAGGATTTCCAACACTATCAGAATACAGATTGTCCCCTGGCATGAATCTGTTCAATGACTCAGTTGCCCTTACATTACCTGCCTTCTCTAATAGGAAATGGAAGCTTTCAGAAATTGATAAAAGAAAGCAGTTACATCTTTACCCACAGGCTTACAAGTCTCTTGAGATAGAAAGGCACAAATGTAAACCCAGAAGAATTTCTTAAATCCAGAAATAACTGTTTAATACTGGAGGCGATGCAAAGTTTCTCAGGAGGACCCTTACGCACGATAAGACTTCATCGGTTTCTACAACAGAAGGTTCCTTGGCCAAGGGTTGGTTTTTCTACATTCAGTGTAATTCAGGACGACTGGCAGAAACAGTCACACAAGTAACACTCATCAATGGGTTAACTCACTGAGCATCGGTTATGGCATGAACAATAAAAAGGGGAACCGTAGGGGTAGAAAGAGTTAAGACATGTAGTTCCTATTGGCAATGCACCTTAATCTAGTTGGGGAGATTTGTAGGAGAATAAACTAAAAATTGTTTGAATCAGTATAAAAAGAGCCCAGCAGATTGGCAAGGACATGTGCTTCGTTCATCAAGTGCAGGAGGGGACAAGGCAGGACACGGTGTGGGCTTGAGGGGTCCTGCAGATCCAGGAGGCAGGTTAATCGTGTCACAGGGGCCTTGGAGTGAAGAGGGAGATGGTTGCTGTCTTAATGAGAATCTTGCAGAAACGTTTGTTTGTAAGTGGCTTTACACATTTCCTTCTCTCTGATATGCCTAAGTGTCAATGGAAGACATACCAGGACAAACCTATGTGAAAAAATCTTAGTTTCAAAACATGTGTTACTTCCTTTAAACCGTCTCTCCAAAATGACTCTATTGGGTCCTGCAAAAAAGCCTGAAACCATCCATCGGGTCCCTGTGTGACCTCAGACCAATTATTTTTACCTCTTTGAGCCTCAGTTTTCTCGTCTGCATAAGAAAGCACAGAACTAGTCATCTTGATGATTCTTTATTACTCATGTCTAATGTTATGAACAGTTCTTCATTTTCTTTGGGAGGAAAACAGGGATCAGAAAACTCAGCTGACCTCATTGTTCTGACTTGTTGATCCATCTCTGCCTTTCTGGTTGGTGTCCTTGCCCCATTTCGCTTGGCTTGGGCAATTCCCCATTGCTTCTGCAGAGAGTGGAAAGGTGTAGGGAAGTAGCTTGTTCTGTTCTGGTTAGTTATTCAATCCTAAATAATTAATGCTATTCCTGTACTCCATCACCTTGAAGTTGTTGGATGGCCAAGGGATATTAATAAAGGATAGTTCCATGAGGTCTAAAGAAAAGACTCCAAAACCTTTCTTAGGGTCAGCCAAGCTGAAGGGACGGAGGAGGGAAACAGGGTTAGGAGAAATGAAGGAGGGACAGGAAATACATGTTTCATCTAGTCTCAAAATTCTCCAATAGGTAAAGAAGGAGAAATATTATAACTGAGAATTCTCCACACAGAATTAAACCAGTGATAAATTAATATCTCTAAAGAAAAATCAATAATAACAAGGTTTGCACTGAGCTGGAAAATCTCATTATAAAATAGAAGCATTTGAGCTGTGTTTATCTCCCTTAAAATTAACCCTCTGTAGAAAAGAGCCATTTGAAAGTGGCAGGAAGTGCAGATCATCTCTCATGAAGAGCTTCTTCGAGAAATTACCTCTGCAAGGTCCAGGGAGGGGCTGGTTCTGTGATCCAAAACATAAAAATACACTCATGACCCAATGAAGTGAGATTTTCAAAATTAAAGGCATGCTGTGTCTCCTCCAAGAGTGAAGTCCGTGAAGGGCTGGCTATCACCACTGTGTTTAGCTGTTTGATATGTGTTCTAGATCAGGAGAGAACGCCATAAAATTCATGTGGTCTGGACGGTAGAGGCTGGCACCACGTCTCCAAAATGCCAGACAAATATATTTTTAAAAGTCATTTTTAGAAAGTGAATTAATGAAACTGATTACTATCTATGCTGAATTTCACCAAAGTGCATGCTTCTTTGAGTGAGATGTGTACACAGAACAGCCTCTGCACACATCTTCAAGACTCTGGAAATGGAATACTTTCTCATTTCAAGAATTGTTATTGATATCTATAGATCAATGCAGGCAAAAATTAATCAAACACTAATTATGTGTCAGATACTGTGTTATGTGCTTTACATACATTATTATAGTAAATCCTTACAACCCAATGACACAGCCACAATTATTACTTCCACTTCAGGATCAGGCATCTAGGTCTAAGTTACCTTGCTCAAGGTCACATACCCAATAAAAGAGTGGAAGCCCTCTCTGTCTGCTAAGGACCTGGCCTCTTAAACACCATCATACATTGCTGCACCAAGAATATGAATAACGATGAAGTTACCAGTGAAGTTAAGATCCAGTCTTCAGTGTAGCACAGTGATCAGGACTATGGATGTTGGCGAAGGGAGAGACACGCAGCATGATGGACTGAAACGGAGCGCTCAGAAACAGTCCTAGACAAAATTGCCTAGCTTATTTTCAACAAAGGTGCAAAAGCAACTCAATGGAGGAAAGATGAACTTTTCAGCAAACGGTGCAGGGGAAAGGCAGAGTTTCTGGGCCAAAAAAAGGGAAAGAGAAATACCACCTAAATCTCACACTAGACAAAGATGAACCCCAAACAGATTTCAGACTTGAATAAAATCCACAAAACTCAGATAAATACTGTATGCTGACACATATATACAGAATCTAGAAGGATGGTACTGAAGAATTTATTTACAGTGTAGCAATGGAGAAACAGACATAGAGAATATACATATGGACCTGAGGAGAGGGCAGAAGAGGGTGAGAGGTATAGAAAGAGGCTAAGGACACTCAAACAGGGGCTCTGTATCAACCTAGAGGGGTGGAATAGAGAGGGAGATGGGAGGTAAGCTCAAAAGGAAGGGGAGATATGTATACTTATGGTTGCTTCATGTTGAGGTTTGACAGAAAACAGCACAATCCTATCAAGCAATTATCCTTCAATAAAAAAATACAATTTAAAAAACCCCACAAAACTCTAAAATTTGGGGGGAAATATGATAGACTCTTCAGGAGCTATCATTAAGCAAATAATTCTCAGATTTGACCCAAAAAGCATGGTCTGTATAAAGAAAAATTGATAATTGGGTTTCATCAAAAGTTAAAACTTTTCCTCTGTAAAACAGCCCATTAAGAGGATAAAAATACAAGCTATAGTCTAGGACAACATACTTGCACACCAAATATCCAGCAACAGGTGGTATCTAGAATATTTTGGGGGCTCCAAAATCACTACAGATGGTGACTGCAGCCATGAAATTAAAAGATGCTTACTCCTTGGAAGAAAAGTTATGACCAACCTAGATAGCATATTAAAAAGCAGAGACATTACTTTGCCAACAAAGGTCTGTCTAGTCAAGGCTATGGTTTTTCCAGTGGTCATGTATGGATGTGAGAGTTGGACTGTGAAGAAGGCTGAGCACCAAAGAATTGATGCTTTTAAACTGTGGTGTTGGAGAAGACTCTTGAGAGTCCCTTGGACTGCAAGGAGATCCAACCAGTCCATTCTGAAGGAGATCAGCCCTGGGATCTCTTTGGAAGGAATGATGCTAAAGCTGAAACTCCAGTACTTTGGCCATGGCCACCTCATGTGAAGAGTTGACTCATTGGAAAAGACTCTGATGCTGAGAGGGATTGGGGGTAGGGGGAGAAGGAGATGACCGAGGATGAGATGGATGGATGGCATGTCACTGACTCGATGGATGTGAGTCTGAGTGAACTCCGGGAGTTGGTGATGGACAGGGAGGCCTGGCGTGCTGTGATTCATGGGGTCACAAAGAGTCGGACACGACTGAGTGACTGAACTGAACTGAACCTAAAAGGAGATCCAACCAGTCCATTCTGAAGGAGATCAGCCCTGGGATTTCTTTGGAAGGAATGATGCTAAAGCTGAAACTCCAGTACTTTGGCCACCTCATGAGAAGTGTTGATTCATTGGAAAACACTCTGATGCTGGGAGAGATTGTGGGCAGGAGAAGAGGATGACCGAGGATGAGATGGCTGGATGGCATCACGGACTCAATGGATGTGAGTCTGAGTGAACTCCTAGAGATGGTGATGAACAGGGAGGCCTGGCGTGCTGCGATTCATGGGGTCACAAAGAGTCGGACAGGACTGAGCGACTGAACTGAACTGAACTGAAAAGGAGCAGAGGAGATAATAAGAATATATTCTCCACAGGGTTGTTGTGAGTACTGGACTAGTTAATTTACATAAAGTTCTTATAACAGTGTGTCTACTACAGAGTAAGTCCTCCATAAATGTTAGCCATGTTAATATTATTGTAGACCCATCACTATAATTCGGGTGATGGATCTTAAGACGTATGCTGATGAACTGCCACATATCTGGAGAAGCTAGGTGAAGACATTCAAGAATCTATAAAACAACTCATGCAAAGAACAATGGAGGGAATTGAGGTGTGGAAAGAAAAATATGGAGGAGGGAACCTGACAACTGTGTTCAAATGCTGAACTTGTATCATAGCAGAAGAGGGCATATATTTTTTTTTCCTATCGTCACTTGAGGAGGAAGAATTAAGAACAATGGAAAAGAATGAAGCAAACTTCTATTTATAGAAATAATTTCAGAAGTAGAGGTCTTCTAGAAGACGAATAGTCACTTTAACCAATAGGCGGTCTTCTATCAATACACATGGGCAAGGCCTGAAAGCCTGGCAGAATGGTATTCAAGTATCAAATGGTCTGGTTTGGGATGCCAGTCTGCCCTACACTATGTCTCAATTTCAGAAATAAGTTGAAAACATTAAGTGTTACCATTTTATGGAACAAACAAAATAGGAAGATAAGTAACAGAACTGTAAATAGTTTATCAAGTAAATTCATCTTCAGTGTTCCATTGAAACCACATCCTGCAGCGATTGTTAAGTCTTTTTCCCATTTTGCTAGAGGAATCTGTGACCTGGAGAGGTGAAATGATATACCGGAAGTCACACAGTGAGTGTCTTCTAACTACAGTTGCAGAGGTCTTTCTCTTGCTGCATAAGTGTGGCCTTGAAAGGTCACAAGTGAAGTTAGTCTTCTAAGTAGGGCAGAGGCCAGACAATACAATCAGCTAATATGGCCGTAAGCTCACAAAAAAAATTGCCATAAGAATTCTAGGGTCTTCTAGGTTGGAAGGCTTCTGTAACACTTTGGAATTTTGGCAGAAAAAGAATCACCTTCATAAAACTGTATCTTAAAAGAAGTAGAGGCTTCCCTGGGGGCCCAGTGATCAAGAATCTACCTGCCAATGCAAGAGACATGAGCTTGACCCCTGACTAGGGAAGATCCCACGTGACATGGAGCAACTAAGCCTGTGTACCCCAACTACTGAGCGTGTGTTCCAGAGCCTGGGAGCCGTAACTATTGAGCCCACGTACTGAAGCCCGCATGACCTGGATCCTGTACTCTGCAATGAAAGAGGCCACCACAATAAGAAGCCCACACGCTGCAGCTGGAGAGTAGCCCCCACTCACCACGACTAGAGAAAAAAGCCTGCGCAGCAACAGAGCCCCAGCACAACCAAAAACAAACAAAACAGAATAAAACAAACGGAAATCTACTTTGTATGCAAAGCAATCACTCAGAACAAAACCTAGTGATGGAATTCTTAATACAACTTAAATATTCAATCATAAAGTTTTAAGCAAGCTAGGGCATTGCTGACTGTCTTTTCAGTAACAGATTAATTTCAATATATTACATAACAAACTAAATTGGCTCTCCACTTCCCAGGACACAAAAAATTTCAGTTTGCTTGGATTTCAAATATCATTCACACAAAGAAATTTCTCTTACAGCTCATGAATAAAGAAATAACATTACAAAGTTCTTTCAGCTTACAGTATACTTTTCCATCAATCATAGCACTTAAATTTACAACAAGACTGTGCAGTATATATTATCATGCATCACATGTATTCTTAACTTCATGATCAAAGACCCAAAAAGTTGCCTTGTGCAAGGTCACCCAGATAATGAGGCCAAAATCATGGCACTAAAACCTGCTGACTCCAAGTTTAATGTTTCTCTCACCGCAACAGAGCTATGGCGCCAGCGATATGAGCTATCTTGACCAACCTCAGTTAGACACCGGAAACTACTCAGCCTCCAGTGAAGTCGGGCCGGGTCCCATGGCTCTCTCGGTTCTTTGGCCTGGTTCCTGAAGCATCCACCCACTGGGCTCTGCTGCCCTACCCAGGGGAACAAGATTGGTTTTCTTGTCCAATATTGGTTTTCTCAATATTAGATGGAATGGCTGAGTACTGCAAAAAAAAAAAAAAAAAAATGAATTAACTGCCATATACAAAGAGAAATACAATTCATTGTATTGAGGAGATGAGGCTGAGAGGATGTCTGACAAGGCCCAAAGGGGACTGTTATCTCGGGCAATTCACAAGGTCCACAGTATGGCCACTCCCCTCCTGGGTTCATAAATTCCTCCTGTCAAAGCCATGGACATGACTGGACCCAGAACACTGACTCATTCTAACAATGCTCACAGAGACAGTCATCAAACTTGCTGCCAAATCTGCTAATTCGCCATGAGGAAACTCACTGTCAAGTGGATGGATGCTCATGTCAGCCTGACCAGCTGTGGACAGGCTACACGGAGAGCCAAGAGACCAGCAGGCTCTTCATCGGGCCTAACCCTGATAAGAGTCAGAGAAGTAACCTGATCTACATGCTTAGTGTTTTCAGCAGGATAATGTTATGATGCTTCCAGTTCACCGCTGGGCAGACTTATCATGGAGAAAGAGGAAGTGAGGCCTGCTGAGATGGGCACCCGTCATCTCTGTGATCTTCCAGACACGTTCATCCTTTATCAGTCATTTTTCAACAAACCCATCCTGGATTGCATTTCTGAATGTCAAGTCTGGTTGTAGCCAGCATTAATTCTGGCCTGTGAGTCATTTGGATTCTTTAAAGAGATTTCATGTAATTCAATGCTAATACTTCTCGATGTGGATTTCTGAGCCTAATTCTCAGAGGGCAAGCTGAGTCCCTTCTTTCCAAGTTTGTGGTGAGAGCACACTCATCACTGTCACGCCATGTCGGGGCACTCTGACTCATCCATTCTGCTTCTGCAAATATAAACCTCTGAATTGTCCACTTTGAAAGGAAGGATTTCATGCTATGTGAAATATACTCAATAAAGCTCTTTAAAAATAGAAAAAATATTTTTAAATTCTTATTAAAAATCAATACAATTACCATAAAGGAAAACTATAAAACATATATACACACAAAACATACATTTTTTTAAAACTCTCCTCTAATCTCACTGATATTAGACAAAACCACTCTTGACACTTTGGTGAACATTCTGCCAATTCTCTGTATGTATACATTTTAATAAAACAACATTTTGAAAGTTATTTTTCACTCCATATATTAAGAGCATCTTTACTTGTTGGCAAATACAATTCTACAACATCATTTAAATGACCGCCTGGTATTTCATCCTATGAAATCAAGGCTGGATATTTAGGCTATTTTCAAATTCTTGCTTTTACAAGCAGTACTATAATGAAAATCTTTATTTTTATAAAAAATTGAATTAAAAAAATATTTTAAAGACATTTTCTTTTAGGGTAATTTCAGGTTTACAGAAAATTCACAAATGCAGTACACAGAGTTTCCGTACATACACACCCAGTTTTTCCTAAAGTTGACATATTACCATTTTATATTTGTTACAACTAAGAAACAAACTTTGACATATTACTACTAACTAAACTCCATACTTTATTCAGATTTTATTAGTTTTTCTACCAATGTCCTTTTTCTGTTCAAGGATCCAATCCAACATACCTCAATGCATTTAGTGTAGCTGTACATATTTATCACCTGCACATATTTATCACCTTCATTTATTGCTGGAAGCAGAATAAACTTCTAGAAGCACTGGGTTCTGGGGCACACACATTTTTTTTAATGTGTGTCATTGAACTGTCTACCAGAAGTGTAACAATACACATTCCCTCAGCAACATGTTTGGAGAAGGCAATGGCACCCCACTCCAGTACTCTTGCCTGAAAAATCCCATGGACGGAGGAGCCTGGTGGGCTACAGTTCATGGGGTTGCCAAGAGTCAGACACAACTGAGCAACTTCACTTTCACTTTTCACTTTCATTCATTGGGGAAGGAAATGGCAACCCACTCCAGTGTTCTTGCCTGGAGAATCCCAGGGACAGGGGAGCCTGAGGGGCTGCCATCTCTGGGGTCGCACGGAGTCGGACATGACTGAAGCGACTTAGCAGCAGCAGATGCAGTGTGTTAAAGTGCCCATATACATGGTGATAGCAGCTCTGAACATCATATGATGATGTCGTATCAAAGTATAATAAAAACAACCCAATTAGAGTCAAGGGCCCCATCTCTGTTGATTTGAATCTGTCCAGAAGTCTGAGCATACGTGCAAATTGGTGAGTTGCATGTCCTTCAAGGAATCCTGTAAGTCTTACTTGATATCTATCTAAGTAGATATCAAGAAGTGGTGAGCTGGGCAAGTGCTCCATGGAGTTCTTAATGTTGCCAAGAAAGCAACTGTCTTTAGCACATCTCCATAGAATACTTAGCTGGGAGAATGTACCATATCAGCTTTCAAACATACTTAAACAGATTTTTTTTTATTGAATTATAGTTTATTTACAATGTTGTGCCAATCTCTGCTACAGAGCAATCTGACTCAGTTAAATACATATCATATATACATTCCTTCTTCATATTCTTTTCCATTATGACTTATCACAGGATATTGAATATAGCTCCCTGTGCTATACATTAGGACCTTGTTGTTTATCCATTCTAAATGTAATAGTTTGCATCTACCAACATCAGATTCCCAGTCCATCCCTCTTCCTTCCTGCCTCCCCCTTGGCAACCCAAAATCTGTGCTCTACATCTCTGAGTCTTATATATCTCACACTTATAAACCACAATCCTCATTCAAAAACACACCTTGAATTTCCTGAAAAAGTATTTACCTTACTATGAGCAATGCCTGCTGAAACTATTCCATTATATTTCAATGAATAAACTTGCAGGTACCAAATGTGGCTGTTTAGTGTGCTAGTAAATAGCTGCAAGTGGCTACTGAGAACTTGCAATGTACCTAGTCTGAATTGGACAGTGACAGTGTAACACCACGTTTTGAAAAATAAGTATAAAAGGTTAATGTACAATATTTCATTAATAATTTTATCAGTTCAGTTCAGTTGCTCAGCCATGTCTGACTCTTTGATACACCATGGACTGCAGGCTTCCATCACCAACTCAGGTCCGTCACCAACTCCCAGAGCTTACTCAAACTCATGTCCATTGAGTCAGTGATGCCATCCAACTCCGGGAGTTGGCGATGGACAGGGAGGCCTGGCGTGCTGCGATTCATGGGGTTGCAAACAGTCGGACACAGCTGAGCAAACTGAACTAAACTGTCTGCAGCGAATACCCAGGGCTATATTTATTGATCAACAGCATCTGATAGTGGACCATCTAGGTCAGGGGCCTTAAGAGAAGAGTGAACTGTGTGCCCTGTCCCTGCAGTATATCCCTGAGCTGCCCCTCCCCACTCTTCTCTCTTCGGCTCTGGGCAGCAGAGGGAAGAGCATTGCCCAGCAGGAGCTAAAGAAGGGAAAACTGAGGCCAGGAGGCTTTGTTGACCAGCCTCAACTGAAAACATAGTGCCACTGAGCTATACAGTTGTGGTTAACATAGTATGTTTTGTATTATGTGAGCTTTACCACAGTTTAAAAAAAGTTCAAGAAGCCCTTTAATATATTTGTCATTGTACTGAGTAGTTTTTCCAAGAATCTATCAGTTATCTTTGCCATTTCCGTATCAGTGGATTTGTTTCTGGTATTCCAGTGTGGAGCTATCTCAAACAACATTGGCATAAATATCTTGTAAAATATCTTTCATTTGTAATTATTGCTTCAAACTAAACTTCCAGGAATAAAATTAAAAAAAAAAAAAAAAAAAAACCTGAAAAGAATTTCTTTTCCAATCACCAATTTCAACCTTGTTCTGTCAAGTGGCTCGTTTTGCTCTTACTGACACCTGGGCAGATGCCACCACCTATCAGGTAGTTTGTTAAAAGTCCAGGATAATTTGAAATAAAATTGCAGATAGCCAGTGCCCAACCTTCACTCCCCCAGGTCCTGGCAGGTCTTGAGGCTGAAGGGACCCAAGTCAGAGAGATCCCTTGGAGTGGAGGGAGGTGACTGCCCTTTCACAACACCTCTTTCTTCTCTGGGAGCAAGACCTCCCTATATTGGGGCAGGGAGGAGAGAAAGGGGGGGAAGTCAGCATTTTGCGGGGTGTGTGTTACTTGGGGTTTTCTATTTGTTTTGCTGAACTGGCTCTACTGCGGTCATCTCTGAGCGGTCCTGGCTCCCATCATTCCCACTGTGGGCGCTCCTGTCTGACACATGGGTCCCGGTGGGTTCCTCCGGTGTGGGGTGAGGGGTATGCACACCTCAGGGCACCAACAGGCCCTTCCGCACATCCCACTAAGGCGGGAGCTTCCGGTCCTGACGCAGCCGCTTCCTTCCCGCTCCGCACCCGCTTCCGCTTCCTTCCCGCTCCGCACCCGCTTCCGCTTCCGTTTGTAATTAAGAGTCCCTCCCAGGTAGACGCTGTCTGGAGGGGCGAACATGGATGCCTCAGGGCCTCCATAGTATCCAGTAGGCCCCCGAAGTGTCTGGTTCTCACGTAGCCAACAAGGTGGAGAGAGACTGCTTCCCCCGACGCCTCTCCCGGGGCTCTTCCGGCTCAAGGGGCTGAGGGCGGGTCTGCAGCATCTCCGCTCAGCCAGGTGTGCAGTCTCCCCTTCACTATCTCCTCCCTGAATCTCCGGGAAGCCTCCTGCTTCTGACCCGTGTCCAGGGAGAGGTGGGGCATACTTGCTTATGGTGTGAGACTGCCTTTCACTTCCTATGTCAAGGCTGCATATTGTCACCCTGCTTATTTAACTTCTATTCAGAGTACATCATGGGAAACACTGGGCTGGAAGAAGCACAAGCTGGAATCAAGATCGC
>SJYC01088549.1:0-48408 GCA_006408675.1 Madoqua kirkii
GAGAGGTATAGAAAGAGGCTAAGGACACTCAAACAGGGGCTCTGTATCAACCTAGAGGGGTGGAATAGAGAGGGAGATGGGAGGTAAGCTCAAAAGGAAGGGGAGATATGTATACTTATGGTTGCTTCATGTTGAGGTTTGACAGAAAACAGCACAATCCTATCAAGCAATTATCCTTCAATAAAAAAATACAATTTAAAAAACCCCACAAAACTCTAAAATTTGGGGGGAAATATGATAGACTCTTCAGGAGCTATCATTAAGCAAATAATTCTCAGATTTGACCCAAAAAGCATGGTCTGTATAAAGAAAAATTGATAATTGGGTTTCATCAAAAGTTAAAACTTTTCCTCTGTAAAACAGCCCATTAAGAGGATAAAAATACAAGCTATAGTCTAGGACAACATACTTGCACACCAAATATCCAGCAACAGGTGGTATCTAGAATATTTTGGGGGCTCCAAAATCACTACAGATGGTGACTGCAGCCATGAAATTAAAAGATGCTTACTCCTTGGAAGAAAAGTTATGACCAACCTAGATAGCATATTAAAAAGCAGAGACATTACTTTGCCAACAAAGGTCTGTCTAGTCAAGGCTATGGTTTTTCCAGTGGTCATGTATGGATGTGAGAGTTGGACTGTGAAGAAGGCTGAGCACCAAAGAATTGATGCTTTTAAACTGTGGTGTTGGAGAAGACTCTTGAGAGTCCCTTGGACTGCAAGGAGATCCAACCAGTCCATTCTGAAGGAGATCAGCCCTGGGATCTCTTTGGAAGGAATGATGCTAAAGCTGAAACTCCAGTACTTTGGCCATGGCCACCTCATGTGAAGAGTTGACTCATTGGAAAAGACTCTGATGCTGAGAGGGATTGGGGGTAGGGGGAGAAGGAGATGACCGAGGATGAGATGGATGGATGGCATGTCACTGACTCGATGGATGTGAGTCTGAGTGAACTCCGGGAGTTGGTGATGGACAGGGAGGCCTGGCGTGCTGTGATTCATGGGGTCACAAAGAGTCGGACACGACTGAGTGACTGAACTGAACTGAACCTAACTGAGAATATGTAAAGATCTCCCAAATAACAACAACAAAAAGCAAACGATCTTATTAGAACATAGGCAAAAGACATGAGCAGGCATTTCAGCAAAGAGGCAAATAAGCGTAAGAAAAGTTGCTAAACATTATTAGCCATGAGCAAAATCCAATTTAAAACCACAATATGATACTACTACATACTTATTAGAATGGGTAAAATAAAAATACTGAAAATACTAAATGGTGGAGAGTATGCAGAAAAACTGGATCACTGTACAGAATATAAAATGATACAGCTGCTTTAGAAAACAGCTTGGCAATTTCTTAAAAAACCTAAACATGGAACTATAATAATAATACAGAGCTGCATTACCGGGCATTCATCATCCTAGAGAAATGAAAAATTATGTTCACGTGAAAACCTACATGGAAATGTTTATGACAGCTTTATTCTTAATATCCCCCAAATGAAGTAATCCAAATATCCTTCAACAAGTGAATAAACTGTAATACGTCCATACCATGAAATACTACTCAACAATAAAAAGAAAAAAGCTGTTGACACACACAACCACCTGGATCAGAGTCCAGAGAATTATGCAGAGTGAAAAAAAAGCCAGTCCCCAAAGTTTACATTCCATTTACAAAACATTCTTGAAATGACAAAGTCAGGAAAATGGCAAACATTCCAGTGCCCGCCGTGGGTTAAGAAGAGGCTGATGGAGGAGGAAAGCGTATGTAGCTACGAAAGAACAAAAGGGAGGATCCTTGTGTTGGAAATGTTCTGTATCTTGAGAGTGTGAATGTCAACATTCTGGTGGTGAAATCGTACTATGACTTTGTGGGGTTTTGAATTATTTTATTTTATTCATTGTTCTTGGCCTCATGGTATGTGGGATCTTAGTTCCCTGACTAGGGATCAAACCACACCTCTTGCATTGACAGCTTGGAGTACTAACCACTGGATTGCCAGGGAAGTCGATTTTGGAAGCTGTTCACACTGAAAGACACTAGGTAAAGGGTCTATAGCGATTATTTCTATTATTTTTTCAATTGCCCGTGAATCTACAATTATCTTAAAAGTTAAGTTAAAAAAGAAAATAATTCCCAAGTAATACCATGGGCTTCCTGATAGGATGTGCTATGAAGGCTACAACTTCACATCTGTGATATTTTTGCCCCCAAAATGCATAACCCAAATTTAATCACCAGGAAATCTCAAGGAAAACCAAATTGAGAGACATTTCATAAATAATCAGACACTACTTTTCAAAAACATCAGAGCAGTCTTGCCTGGAGAATCCCATGGACAGACGAGCCTGGTAAGCTATGATCCACAGGGTTGCAAAGAGTCAGACATGACTGAAGCAACTTAACATGCAGGCATTAAAGGTAAAAAACAAAATAAAACCTTGGATTGTTCCAGATTAAGGTACGCTAAGGAAAATGGCATACAGTGTAGTATTCTAGATTAGATCCTGTACTGGAAAGAAAGGATATTAATGGAAAATTAGTGACATTTGCAGGTTTGTAGATTAGCTCAAATTATTGTTTTCACTTTAATTTTCTGATTTGGGTAATTGAACTATGATTTGGGAGAATCTGACTGAAGGTGTTACAAACATTTCTATACAATTTCTTCAATTTTTTGTAAAGTCTGAAGTTATTCAAGAAAGTAAAAGCATAAAGAATTTAAAAAATTTTTAACTTGTAAATTAATGTTGGATAAATATATGAGAAAAAGACTGGTTTTTTTTTATTGCTTCAGTTCAGTTGAGTCACTCAGTCATGTCCAACTCTTTGTGACCCCATGAATCACAGCACACCAGGCCTCCCTGTCCATCACCAACTCCCGGAGTTCACTCAGACTCACGTCCATCGAGTCTGTGACATCATCCAGCCATTTCATCCTCGGTGGTCCCCTTCTCCTCCTGCCCCCAATCCCTCCCAACATTAAAGTCTTTTCCAATGAGTCAACTCTTTGCATGAGGTGGCCAAAGTACCGGAGTTTCAGCTTTAGCATCATTCCTTCCAAAGAAATCCCAGGGCTGATCTCCTTCAGAATGGACTGGTTGGATCTCCTTGCAGTCCAAGAGACTCTCAAGAGTCTTCTCCATCAATTCTTCCATGCTCAGCCTTCTTTACAGTCCAACTCTCACATCCATACATGACTACTGGAAAAACCATAGCCTTGACTAGACGGACCTTAGTAGGCAAAGTAATGTTCTGCTTTTGAATATGATATCTAGGTTGATCATAGCTTTCCTTCCAAGGAGTAAGTGTCTTCTAATTTCATGGCTGCAGTCACCACCTGCAGTGATTTTGGAGCCCCCGAAAATGAAGTCTGACACTGTTTCCATTGTTTCTCCATCTATTTCCCATGAAGTGATGGGACCAGATGCCATGATCTTTGTTTTCTGAATGTTGAGCTTTTAGCCAACTTTTTCACTCTCCTCCTTCACTTTCATCAAAACGCTTTTTAGTTCCTCTTCACTTTCTGCCATAGGGTGGTGTCATCTGCATATCTGAGGTTATTGATATTTCTCCCAGCAATCTTGATTCCAGCTTGTGTTTCTTTCAGCCCAGCATTTCTCATGATGTACTCTGCATAGAAGTTAAATAAGCAGGGTGACAATATACAGCCTTGAAGGACTCCTTCTCCTATTTGGAACCAGTCTGTTGTTCCATGTCCAGTTCTAACTGTTGCTTCCTGACCTGCATACAGATTTCTCAAGAGGCAGGTAAGGTGGTCTGGTATGCCCATCTCTCTCAGAATTTTCCACAGTTTATTGTGATCCACAAAGTCAAAGGCTTTGGCATAGTCAATAAAGCAGAAATAGATGTTTTTCTGGAACTCTCTTGCTTTTTCCATGATCCAGCGGATGTTGGCAATTTAATCTCTGGTTCCTCTGCCTTTTCTAAAACCAGCTTGAACATCAGGAAGTTCACGGTTCACGTATTGCTGAAGCCTGGCTTGGAGAATTTTGAGCATTACTTTACTAGCACGTGAGATGAGTGCAATTGTGTGGTAGTTTGAGCATTCTTTGGCATTGCCTTTCTTTGGGATTGGAATGAAAACTGATCTTTTCCAGTCCTGTTGCCACTGCTGAGTTTTCCAAATTTGCTGGCATATTGAGTGTAGCAGTTTAAATGCCTAAAATCTGAAACGTTCACCTCCAATATGGCAGCTAAACCTCTGTCTCCAGCCCAGACAGAGAGTCACCCTGGAGCATCCAACTGCTGGGTTGCAACTAGGGAATGGAAGGTTGATTTTGTGCATGATAAAAAATCATATGCTTTAAGAGAACTAAGTTATGCAGGCTTAGAAGAAGGTAAGATTTTAAGGCTGAGAATAATTCTAATTTGTATCCTCTGAAACCCATTTGAGTTTTTTTCTTTCAAAGGAAAGCTTCCAGCACTGAGTGGGTTTTTGCTGTGACATGAGCAGGCAGTGGCTGTTCCTACATGTTGGCCTGACAGCAGGAGAATCGTAGCCCCTCAGCCTGTCATCTCCACCTTCTGGTTTCATTTATTTTTTCCACTTTTTCTCTCTGTTCTGGGCTGAGAGCAGCTACAGCAATACAGTCTCTAGCAGCCGTCAAAGCGGCATAAATATTAGTGATAATTGTAAGGTACAGTAATTGCAAATAGCGGTGATTAATTCTTACAATAATAGCTGTCCTAAGAACAATTGATTTCCCTTCCAGTCATGCCCAAGTTTCCCATGAGAAAGCTTTAAAATGGTTATTATTATTAGTTTAAGCTTTGGGGAGAGAAGGGAAGTGGAGAAGAATGGTGATTACTTTGGTTTTTTTGCCTCTGATTCTTGGTTAGTGGGCAGAGGAAAGACATCCATGTTGTTGCAGGAAGCGCTGTCCTGTCTCCCTTACCAGAAAATCAACCCCACTCTGAACGTGGAGGGGGGACTGCAACTCACTGAATGTGGATCACACAGTCACAGCCAAGAATCTGCTTGAAATTATGATGACACAGCACAGGAAATGCAAAGACAAATTCTCACTCAGGTAATAACTCTCTCTTGCCTAAGTCTTATCCAACACTATGTGATTTATTTTTGGAATCTTCCTGATACAGCTATCTAAGCACATTATCTCTATTTAATGTATGCTAATAGAAATATGAAGCAGTAAATTGCTTCTTTTAGACCACTGAAGAAGTCAGTGATGGACTTAGAATTTAAGATCAAACAGCCACGGCTCCCATTTTTATGATCAAATCAGGAAATTAAACCAAAATTTCATGGCTGGTTTCTTTCAGAGATTACCCCCTCATCACTCTTCTTTCTGGTTAAGCCCACATGTAAATGAACACCAGACAAACTTTATCACCATATGCCTACTGTCCAACTAAAACCAATCATTTTATAGTATATCAATACTCAAATTTCTCTCAGTGATTAAAATTTATTTTATTTCAGTTACTCTCCAAACTAGGGGAAAACTATTTGTAAATTTACTAATTAGGATCTGATTTCCTTTCGTATGAGTACAATTATTTGATTTTGGGGTGGTGTATACTTGCATGCATAAACTAAGTAGTAGCAATAAAGCTTTGACTGTTCAGCATTGAGTTGACACTTCAGGTCCTTACATCCACTTTCACATACTTGTCTTTCAGAATAGGCATGTACTCAGAAATTAATTAGCAGTTTCCCTGTGTTTTCCAGATTTTACTATAACTCCAGACTTCATGAATTCAAGCTCTCTCTTCACCTCATTCTGGTGTCCTTCGCACCTAGTAGAGTGTCTAATATAATACCAACTGTAGGTGATCAATAAATACTCATTGCATGAATAGATAGATGGATTACATCCTTATTATCTCCATTTATTTCATAGCTCCTGCTACTAACTGTTTGAGGGCTGTAGTAATCTTTTCTGACTACATTCCTTCAGCAGGCAGGGATTTAAAATGTATCAGTCAGCTACTGCTGCATAACAAATTACCCCCAAACCTTCCACTTTCAAAAAATGAAGAGGGCTTACCTTGAGTCTCAGTGGTAAAGAATCAGCCTGCCAGTGCAAGAGACATGGGTTCAATCCCTGATCTGGGAAGATCCTGAATACTGTGCGGCAACTAAACCCCTGCACCACAAATACTGAGTCATGTCTATAGCTTAGGAACCACAACTCCTGAAGCCCAGGCACCCTACTGCCCTGCTGCACAACAGGAGAAGCCACCAAAATGAGAAGCCTGTGCACCACAATGAGAGTAGCCCCTCCTCGCAGCAACCAGAGGAAAGCCCAGACAGTAACAGAGACCCAGCACAAAGATAAATAAATAAGTAAAAATCAGCGGACATTTTTTTTACCTCACATGGTTCCTGAAGGTTAGGAATCTGGGTTGTCAAACCTCAGGGTTTCTCAATGAATTTCAGTTAAGCTGTTGACCAAGATTATAAGCTCAACTGGAACTGGATAATCTACTTTCAAGCTCACTTACTGCCTGTGGTTGAGAGTTCAGCTTCCTGCCAGGCAGGCTTGTCCCAGTGTTGTTTATGGCTTGTCCATAATCTGAAAAAGAGAGGGAGATCATGTAAGGAATGGAACCCACAGAATTGAAACTGTAATTCTTTAGTATCTAATCTTAGAATGACAAACCATCATTTACTGGCTGCAAAACCCAATCTTGGTACAAGAAGGGTGTAAATATTAGGAAGCAGGGATGTGCGAGACCCAGCTAGGAGTTTGGCTACCATAAAGGCTTTGCAAGATTTTATATATCACCTTCTCGATCAAGCATACGTATCACATAGCAATTAGTAAATTAGTTTAGATAAGGAGGAAAATTCTTTAAGTGAAAGAGGGCAGAGTCAACTTGGACATGAGAACCTCTGTAGTGGGAATTATGTTAGGCACATCTCACAAGATTATCAGGCTCATCCTAAATGTAAAAGGGCTGGAAGAGAAGTGAGAGGTGGGAGGCCAGGGGGGGAAAAGAAGATGACCAAATGAGAGAGGCAACAAATGTCTATTCGCGTGTTGCTTGCGTAGGCAATACTGGGAACGCTTCAATTTCCCAAATTTTAGCCTCTTATGAGCAGGGAGATCCTGCATTTCTGACCAAAAGTTGAAAAGGGTAGCTTAATAGTATGAAACAGAGTGTGGAGATGGTTGATAAATTAGTAGGAGACTGTATAATTTATCGTCTGAACCAAGACACTATTTAGAGCAAAAAGAAGGGCTATTAATAATGATGCCACAGCAACTGGCATAAATTGAGACTGTCCGGGACAATCTTGGACACATGCTCACCCTGTAAATTACAGCCATTTATTTTGGGCTGTTTTTACTGTGAGGAGCCTGGAATAGTGAGTTTGGTAAACAGTCCCTTGAAACTTACCTTTTATGCTTTCTAGAATACCTAACCCAGAAAAAAGAATTCAGAAGGAAGCAAGCAGCACTGTGTACTATTGCTTGACAAAGGACACCTTCTTGGGGAAGGGCTGATTTGTAAGGATGTTGTCTAAGAATTCATGTCCCTCTCAAGGAAATCACCAGTCATGAGGGATTCGAACATATCTTTTACTGCAATTTTCCTCGTATCAGCTGCAAATAGAGAGTCTGTTTAATTTTGCAAAATTTCTTTTCATATGCATCTAATTAAAGTATCTGTTGAGTGCATCATGTTGTATTCAAGTTAATTGAATAGGAAAAAAATTTTAATGGTCCCCTATTAGATTTTCCTGGTTAATGTCACCACCATCTATTGATTTTTTTTTTTAATTAGAGATTTTTGTTAATGGATTTGCACAAATTAAAATCTGTCTAATAAGTGGTGCTCCTTTGGCAGTTCTCAGGACACTTGCTGAGATTTGAGCGAGTCTGCATTTTCAATGACAGATTCTATAGAATTCTAAGATGAGATTAGAATTCCTGCTGATAAACTTCATTATGCCATGGATTTTTTTCCTCCTCTGAACAATAAGATTTTTAGAGAGGATTTTTAGGGAGACAAGTGTATAAATAGTAACACTCATTTGCACCCAAATACAGAGTGTCATTCCTAAGTCTTTCCTGGTGGTTCAGCAGTAAAGAATCCAACTGCAATGCAGGAGACTCAGGTTCAATCCCTGGTTGGGAAAGAGCCCCTAGAGAAGGAAATAGCAACCCACTCCAGTATTCTTGCCTGGAAAATCCCATGGACTGAGGAGCCTGGCGGGCTAGAGTCCATGGGGTCACAGAGTTGGACATGACTTAGCAACTAAACCACCATCCCACCTTGTAGCCCCACCACCAGTATTCTACAGCCCAGTGCAATTGCTGAAATTCTAGGTAGAGTTGTACCGTTAATTCTTAGGCTCTGCCCTAATGGTAAGAGAGTCACTCAGACTAGCATAAAATTTTTGTATGGCTGTAAATAGAAGAAATAACTGTATCCAAGGTGATTAGATTATAATTCACTCCCCAATTGCCTTTTCCAAGAAGTCAGAACAATTGTTCAAGGGCATTGGATTAATCTTAGAAAAACTACTTTTTCTTTTTTATTTTATTTTTAAAGAGAAATGTTCAGTCCTAGACTTGATGCAACAAGGTCCTGTTCCTGATGGTCTGAGAGAGTTTAAAGTAAAACAGGGGCTGTGAAATATTCTTACTGTAACTTGTTTCTTCCTAGAACATCACTTAAAATTCATTCTGAACTTGAGCCTGCCGAAGGACACAGAGAAGCCTGAGGGAAGCTTAAGGGCAAAAGAGAAAGTCTTCAGGGTCAGCGTCTGGTGCTGGAGAAAGGTAAACAGAAGGCAAGAGAGCAAGGAAAAAAGAAACCTTCACCTTCACAGACTGCCGGGCAGTGGAGCTGTTCCGGGCACACCAGACCCCTCCTATTATTCCTTCTAAAAATGGAAGAAAAGTCCTCTAAAGTTCCTCATCTTCACAGAATCAGATTACAAGAGAATTATCACAGGTAACCCTTAACCCACCCAGGTAGCCTGGCAGTTGTCACACAGTTAAGTCATTAGACTCAACTCTGTCTTACTGCCAGGCAAGGGGAAGTGGTTAATCCAGTCCCTTTCATCCCTTTGAATCATTTCCAAGGAATAAAATCAGGAATTCACCAAAGACAATAACAAAGCCCACCTGGCTCCACATCGCCCATAAGGATAAAAATCCTTCCATTTATGTCTTCCAGCTTGGCACGTCCCAATTATTCACCCAAATCCTAACCATCCTTCCATTTCCTAGAGCTCCATAAAAACTCCCCGGAAGACTGCCACTAAAATTCATCTCATCTTTCCTTTATCTGAATACTGTAGTGCATACAGCATGCCGAACAAAATTTAGTGCTTAATTACACATCACTTTGTATTATCCTTTAACTTTTTCTTGTAAGTAAAAGAGAGAGAATATATTTTTACAATTATCTCCCACATTTAATAATATGGACCTCCCCACCAATTTCCCATTCTCCTGACACACTCACTGTCCTTCCTGCTTTCCAGACAACATCCATTAGAATTGTTCCAAGAGAAATTCACATAATATTCAATATTTTTATATGGCTTACTACATATAAGCAGTTAAGCAAATATATAACCTGCACAGCAACCCTGTGATGTAGTAATATCGCTTTGTTTTCTTTCCCTGATGGAAAAGAAGACATTACATAACTTATCCAAGGGCACAAGTCTAGTGAGGTGATAGAGCGAAGATCCAAATTCAGGGGTGTTGCTTCAGATTATGCACTCTTAACCCCTTCATCATACAAAGAGAAAGATTTTATCTTTAACTGCTTATATCCCAGTTGGATTCTGCAGCAAGTTAAAGTTCTAACCTTCAGGCTAATAGGTGACCTCCCACTGAGTAAACCATGACCCAAACCCAAAGGATCCAACCACAAGGTGATTTCATAGTACAGCGGGGACAAGCCCTTTGGCCAACAATGGTGGGAACGTGGTTTATTTCTCAAAGTAGAAGGATCTGACTTAGATGAAGTAGGAATTCTGAGTCTCTCCCTTTCAACTAGAGGAGTGATGAGGAGAAACCAGTGAAGATGTTAGAAACCTTGTTTCTGTATCAATTCAACCAGGAGCAAGAGAACCTTTAGCAACATCCATAAAAAAATGGGGAAAACCAGGCTGACTCATGACCATGGCTATATCTTAGCATTTTCCGTGGACTTAGGAAAGTAAAAGTCTTTATCTCAGAGCCAGACCTGTATAATGTGGGAGCAGTGGTACGGAGGTAGCCGAAGTTGGGTAATAGCTGATATTGAAACCACCTTTGGGGCTCCCTACGGATTCATCATGGCAAACATGTGACAGTGAAGCCCTGTATGTTCTGGGTGGGCATGAAGAGAGGTTGAAGGCAGTGGTGAATTGCAAAAGGCTTGGTTTGGGAAAAGGGACAGCTTTGTGCAGCGGCCATGGTGATGTGTCCAGCTGACTGTGAAGACCTGATGAAATCACCCAGCCCTCACTGGCACTAGACCAGAAGGCAGAACAGCCTGGCCACACCACCCAGGAGTTGGGGGCGATCTAGAGGAAGCCAGGTAGATCCAGGACCCCTTTTCTTACCCAAACTTCCTACAAATACACCAAGCCCCCTTCTTAGATCCAATACCATTTGGCAGTGAAATATAAAGCTTGTGTAATTGCTCTTAGTGGCTGAGTTACCCACAACCACTATCACACCAGTGAGGCTTAAGAGGAGAACTTTGAAGAGAACAAAAGTGTAAGCTGGAGGAAGACTCTTTAGGTCAGAAAAGCTTGCAGTATTATTATCCAACAAGTTTAAGTTGCCTCTACTATCCCACTGAAAGGGGGTTTGTCACAAAAATCAGAGGATTTGGAGAAAATATCAAGATGATTTCCTTTGCACATCTGAAGATGCTCTCTGAGCAGATGTCAAACCTCATTGTACAGCAACACAATTTGCTATTTTCTCCTAAGTGAAGACCCTTCAGATTAGAAAATGGTGTATCTTTTTAATTTCTTGTTGGCTCAGCTCACAAGTGGGCTCGGCAAGTGTGCAGAAGTATTTGTTGACACACTGCCCCAGTATGAAGGGAATGAATCTCTCCTGTACTTTCTCCAAGACAATTAAAAGAAAGAAAATAATACACATGTGTGATTTTGGAGGGAACAATTTTCTTTCCTCGCATCTAAATGTCTTCTTGGTAAGTGGTGGTCTGGGAATCTAATCTGGCTTCCTCTGCCTGTATGATAACCCAGGAGCAGCTCCAAAAACCAGACAAGCCAATTAGTAGTGCATCTAATTTTTGTAATTTCCAAAACCCTCCATCACAATGAGGTGATTACAGGAAAATTAACCTCTAGCAGTTGAAATTATTCAGTGTGGAGTTCAGCCAGGGACAGGAAACCAAGTTGACTTAGGAAGAAAAGCATGGGGTTCTCCTTTCAAGTGACTTATCTGAAAAGTCAGCCAAAATGTGGAAACCTTGTTATTTCACTGACTTGTTAATTCCTTTGGCAACCAGACAGCTGAGGGCAGGCCGATGTGAGAGAGGCGATAGAGTGGAATCAATTTGGAAGGCTTGGTTTTCACCCAGTGGCCTTGGGTGAATGAACATGGAGGACATAAAACAGAACAGAATCCAAGAAAGGAAGGGAAAGACTTCTCAAACAACCCTGGCACTGAGGACTTGGTGATCAAAGGCTTTAAAGGGTGGATGGAGATTTGAAGTACGTATGTGTCAAGCAACATAATAGGCATATTCTTAAGAGTTGAGGTATATATACACATCAAATCTTACGTTCAATGCTGCAAGTGAAATCTCTAGGAATTGTCATGTTTTAATGAGGAAAAAAATAACTTTTGATAAATTGGTTTTGCGAATCTATGACATATTGCGTTCTCTTTTTCTTATTACTGTTATTCATTCATTTCTTCACTTTTGGCTATGCTGGGTTTTCGCTGCCACATGGATTTTTCTCCAGTTGCGGGATGCATTGTGGTGGTTTCTCTTTTAGGGGGAGCATAGTCTAGGTGTTCTTTGGAAGGACTGATGCTGAAGCTGAAACTCCAATACTTTGGCCACCTCATGCGAAGAGATGACTCATTGGAAAACACTCTGATGCTGGGAGGGATTGGGGGCAGGAGGAGAAGGGGACGACAGAGGATGAGATGGCTGGATGGCATCACGGACTCAATGGACATGACTCTGAGTGAACTCGGGAGTTGGTGATGGACAGGGAGGCCTGGCGTGCTGCGATTCATGGGGGCGCAGAGTCAGACACGACTGAGTGACTGAACTGAACTGAGGCTCTGGGTGCACAGGTTTCAGCAGCTGTGGCTCCCAGGCTCCAGATCCTGGGGTCAGTAGGTGTGGTGCAAGGGCCTAGGGGCTCTGAGGCATGTGGGATCTTCCTGGATCAGTGTTGGAACCCATGTCTTCTGCACTGGAAGGCGGATTCTTTACCACTGAGCCACCAGGGAAGCCCCCTTCTTTTTTTTTTTTTGTTTTAAACACAGCCCATGAAGTGACCCGATTTTTTTCCCTCAGGAAGTAGAACCCAGTGAGGACCTTTCCACACTTCATGCACTAGACCTATTTAGCGAAACCCCTCTGACAACTCCCTCCTTGAGACAGGCATCCACGGAGCATCCTTCCCTGGCTAGAAGCTTGCCACACATCTAGGTTAGAGCTTAAGGAAGCTGCCTTGCCTATGAACATAATCTGAAGTCCTAGGGTGTATTTGGTCAGTTAAAAAACAACAACAACAACACTGTTGCCTGCCACGTCAGTACACAAAAGATGTTGCGGCCATGAAGCCATCCCATTACGGCCTCCCCAGTGACAGTGAACCCTGAGGGAACTCAGGCTAGAAACAGGCTGCCCGCCATCAAGCCACCCGCCAGCCCCACTGGTGGACCCTGAGGAGACTCGCGTGAGAAAGCACAGGAGGCTGGCCCTGGATATCTGAGGTGTGTATCAAAGGAGCCCAGACAGAGAAAAGCACTAAGTTTTCTGAGACGTCTGGTTTTCCCATTTTCAAGATCCAACTGCCTTGGTCTTTGTCACAAAACTCCCATATACCCTGTCTCCTACCCTGCTTCTTTGGAACAGTCCCTCAGAGCTACCTGAAAGGCGGTATCGTGGGCTTACGTCCTCAGTTTTGCTCACTACATAAAACCGAATCCTCAGCTTTCAGGTTCTGCGTTCTTTTTCCCCAGTCAACTTTTCCTTCAGCAAGTAAACCTGGTTAGAAGAAGATAATTTAGCAGGGCCCTCCATGTATTCACCGAGCTGATAGAAACAAAACTTCTATTTCAGTTCAGTTCAGTTCAGTCATGTCTGACTCTTTGCTGGAAAAGGTCAGTTTTTCATTTCAGTTCCAAAGAAAGGCAAGGCCAAAGAATGCTCAAACTTCTATTTACTTGGTATCAAAGGACCTGATGCTTCTCAGGTGACTCAGTGGTAAAGAACCTGCCTGCCAAGCAGGAGACTTGGGCTCAGTCCCTGGGTTGGGAAGATCTCTGGAGAAGGAAATGGCAACCCACTCAACTTCTTATTTCTTATTTTATATTACAGTTCACTTCAGTTCAGTATTACATGTCAAATAATATTTTAATATAACAGATTAAATTATTAAAATTAAAGTTAACTGCTTTCTTCATATGGCTAGAAGAAAAATTTTTTTAATTATTAGCTGACTGATATTTCTATTGGGCACAGTGCAGTAGACTAATTTTGTGACCTGCTAATGAACTGCAGGGTTTCCCATGTGGCTCAGAGGTAAAGAATCCACCTGCCAATGCAGGAGACACAAGTTCAGTCTCTGGCTCAGGAAAATCCCCTGGAGAAAAAAATAACAACCCACTCCAGTATTCTTGCCTGGGAAATTCCATGGACAGTGGAGCCTGGAGGGCTTCAGTCCATGGGGTCGCAAAAAAGTCTGGCTTGACTTAGCAACTAAACAGCAACAACAGTGGGTTGCAACCCACAGTCTTAACAACACTGCCCTAGTGGGCTCTAGGTTCCTGATCAGGAAATATGCCAACATCTGCACCCAGCCCACCTATCTGAGAGCTACCTGCCCAGGGACTGAGCCAGGATTCTCCATGAAAAACTTTACTTCTCCATGAAAAACAGCTTTTAGTCTTCACCAGAAGAATGGATGGCCTGTGTTCAGATATCTACTCCATAGACCATGATGTAAAACAGCTTAGAATTCAACAAACATTGCTGAAAAAAAAAAATCAGACCTGTCATCAATATATTTTGAAGGGCTTTCAAAAAACTGATACCTAAGAATATATGTTTTAGCAGTTGAGAGTTCCACACACAGCCACTGTTAAGCTGTTTTGCTGTTACTTTTTACAGCTTCACACCATTTTGCATTCTACGCTGAGATTATCATACAGATAATCAGTAGAGGTAAAAGCAGCTCACTAACTGGCTAATGGGAAAATGTATCATCTGTGGGATATGTTGACTTTAAGATCTAAGTGAAGTGAAAGTGAAAATGAAACGCTCAGTTGTTTCCAACTCTTTGCAACCCCATGGACTGTAGCCCACCAGGTTCCTCTGTCCATAGGATTTTCCAGGCTAGAGTACTGGAGTGGGTTGCCATTTCCTTCTCCAGGGGATCTTTCCAACCCAGGGATCAAACCCCTGTCTCCTGCGTTGCAGAGAGACGCTTTACCCTCTGAGCCATCAGGGAAGTCCTAAGATCTAAAGCAGAATTATTTATTCTGATTTTTAACTATATGTCATTTAGTCTCTAGAAATTTGCATATTCTCATAAGTTCTGTTTTACAATGCACTAACTATATGTTATAGTTGAAAATACAGCAGAAGATAAACTTTGTTAATGATGATATGCTGAACACTGGAAATCTGCTAAGAGAATACATATCAGGTGCTCTTACTACACACACGAAAATGGTAATTATATTTAATAATTAACTTAGCCATAGTAATAATTTCACTATGTATATTTATATCAGATCATGTTGTATACCTTAAACACACATAATTTTTTTTGTATTTTACAAATATACCTATATAAGCACTGTGACATCAGTAATATAAAATACTTTGTCATTTTATTTTTATAACCTCTTTTATAAACTAAAAAGGAACACATGTTATACAGAAACACTGAATTGAAGTGTACAGTATCTCTTCAATTACTCTTACCTGAAGAGACAGTCAGATTCTCCCTGGCTTAAAATCTACTTCTATGTCTCCGAAATGAAAAGAAACTAATGAGTCAGAGTCTATTTAGATCTAATTACTAGAATCCTTTATGCTCTACAATAAGCACTGTCAATATTGTCAAGTAGTTAACTTGTTGAACATAAACATATTACTTTATTAATGTGCTCATTAACCTTATTAATAAGTTTGTTAACCACTCTCTCATAGAAAATGTATGCTATTAACTAAATGCTTCTTTTTTTATTGTTAAAGCTTTGCTTAAGTATGTAGGTAACACGGGCTCATATAGCTACATAAACAGTCTAGAGCTATGCAGTGTAACGATCAGCTATACACATGGAGAGGGACATCGCAACAATACAGTAATGACACACTTCAGCAGACACAATCAGACCTCTCCTGGGTTACAAGGTCCTGAAGAAACTAGGTACCATTTGTTTCTTAAATAAGAGTAAAACTGAATTGTTTTCTTTATACATGTTATGTAAATCTCTTGTTAAATGTTTCCTAAATTTTATCATTTCTGTCATTTCTTCATGTAATATAATTTTTTCTATTCCCATTTCTAATTCATTAATATTCATAAACAGAACTAGCCTTTTATAAGCTAAATTATTTTGCATAAGGCATATATGTAGACATCCCCTGTGGTAACAGCATGGCTCAGATTCCACCATAAGTTGAGGCCTTCCGTGGCCTCTGCGTGTGAGGAGGGGACAGAGAAAAGGGAAGTAATGGGTTACGAGTCAGTGCAAGGGGTACAAATCTGGAGGAATAAGGCAAGAGAAGTGTCCTATAGACCCAGATCACAACAGAGGTTGCCCTCTGTGCTCAGGCGTAGGAATGGGAGGGTACTCATAAGTGAGAATGGGTGAGTACTCAAGAGGAGAATAGTCAAGCTGAAAAAATGGAAATGGAAGTAAAGATTGTGGGGGAGGGTTCTATGGGAGAGAAGAAGATGCCACATCGGCCTCATGAGGCTACAGGAAGCCATCAAAACCCCCACTTCTATGTACATGCATCACATCAGACCATGCTTCCCAAGTCTCATAAACTGAAGAGCGAGCTGCAAGGCCTCAGGCCACTGCAGGAAGCGGTGAGCTTGGGGCTTGGGACCAGGTCTCTGTTATCTCTGTGGTATATGAAATCGGGTGGCCACAGGAGGTGACCCTGCCTCACTCATGAGTCACCCAACACTTTCAGGTCACAACACACTTGTGAACACGCCTTTCTGTCTGTCTGAACTGTGGTTTGCCTTCACTTGATACAGATAGAGAGAAACTGAAGTGGAGGGCAAAAGCAGACTTGTATGCTTCAGAAACGTCTGCATCACCTACAACAAATAATTGCTCAAGTATACCAAAGAGGAAGTCAATCAGCAAATCCACAGGCCTTTCAAGAAACAGACCTGAGAGATTCCTGGGACTTTGAGTGTCCCAAACCAGAACACAGAAAGGAAAAGCCTATCTGTTCACAGGTAGGAAGGGGGGGGGGGAGCGGGGAGGAGAAAGTAAAGTAAAAGCTCATATGCTTTTGGCTTCCGTGTGCTATCATTAATCATTTTCCTAGGAATGGAGGAGAGTTTCCTCATTGTAAGCGGAAAAGAGAAACAGATTCCTGTGACAAATATGTTACCCAGATGTTCACCAGACCCCGGTATCTTTTCCCCCACTTGATTTAGAAAAGTGAAAGCTAGGATGACAACTGAGTTCCCAAAGAACTTATCAGATTGTGGCTTCACTCCACTTCTGCAAGGGGAAAGGGATTACATGAGGTCCTGAGAGCTTTCAAGAGCAGTATCCAGCCATCCTCTGACAGAAGCCATGGGAGCATCTGGCAGACTAGCTCTTTCCTGGATCAGCCATGAGTTAAATCGCCTCCTAAAATGGAGGGAGGCTTGTATGAAACCTGTTGCCTGCAGGAGTGGCCCCAATCTGGAAAGCCTTGACACATTCCCGCCCCGCCTGGCTTCCCACTGCATCATGTATTCCTGAGGAGTTCACTGCCATAAGGAGGAACTAAGTCACGTACTTCGTGGAAATGACTCTTAGAAGCTCCAAATTAGAAGGGCAAATGTAAGTCATAAAGATTGTGAGGTTCAATAAATTGTTGTCATTGTTGTTCAGTTGCTAAGTTGTGTCCAACTCTTTGTGACCCCATGGAGTGCAGCACACCAGGCTTCCCTGTCCTTCACTATCTCCCAGAGCTTGCTCAAACTCATGTCCATTGAGTCAGTGATACCATCCAACCATCTCATTCTCTGTTGCTGGCTTCTCCTCCTGCCCTCAATCTTTCCCAGCATCAGGTTCTTTTTTAATGAGTAGGCTCTTCACATCAGGTGGCCAAATTATTGGAGCTTCAGCTTCAGCATCAGTCCTTCCAATGAATATCTAGGATTGATTTCCTTTAGGATTGACTGGTTTGATCTCCTTGCAGGTCAAGGGACTCTCAGGAGTCTTTTCCAGTATCACAGTTTGAAAGCATCAATTCTTCAACACTCAGCCTTCTTTATGGCCCAACTCTCATTGAATTAATGCTAGAGACTGGGGACTGCACCTTTATTTTTCACTGTGGACTTCCGAAAGCATGAGACTCTGTGGATCTCAACAAGTGTCATTATTTCCCTTTTAGTTAACTCACAGTCTTACTTATATAAATGTTTGTAAATAGAAGCCTTATATTACCATGTTAAACACTAAGTGAATATTCCTTGTCACATGCAATCATGAAACATGAAAAATAAACACTGTGACAAAGAGGAATTACAAAATTCACTCCCAGAGAGGGTTGTCTACAGGAAATTTGAGTCTTGTGTATGCTTATGCTTTCTTTTAAATAAACAAATGAATAAATAAAGATTATTAAGTCACAGAGAGGTGATACAGACATTTAGGATCCAAACTGAAGCTTTTCCTTGATTACTCAGAAAGCTGGAGAATTTTAAAAAGAGAATGCCTCTTAACGAGTCAATGGTGTTTAGCACTGTATCTATGTACCTTATCAAAACAACCTCAGTGATACAAGGGTATAATCTCTTGCTTTGGAAAACATCACATTAGATCATCTCTAAGGGCCTTTGAACACTGACATTCAAGAATCCAATCTGTTTTAGTAATATCTTTCAAATTATATCATCAATAAAATTATCAATGTGAGGTGGATATGAACATATAAAATGGATTTTAGAAGCAACAACTCTGATTTTCTTGCCTAACTTTGGGAAAACAGTCTTACATCTTCATAGCTACCCTACTCCTTAGTCATGTCATCAGATTATGGGGGCCTACCAAGTGGGGCAAAGTAAATACATGGATTTGGGCCTCCCCAAATCACAACGGTTGATAAAATGAATCTACAAAACTCAGGTAGTTTTTCTATACACTCTATAGCAAGGTTTTCATGAAACCTAATGTACAAATAAACTGAGGCTGCCGTACAGCTTTCTCTAAATCTTTGTCTCTCCAGAGAGGGTATAAAGTCTCTGGAGTTAAGTTCTTCCCCGAGTCAATATCAATAAGGTGAAAAACACCCCAATAATAAAACCAAGATAAATCCAATAGGAGAAGAGGGAAAGGAAAGCCCCAAAGAATGGACTGAACTCAGAAGTGTTTTATCCAAGGTAACTCAAGAGTCTGTTCATCACACCAGAGAAGCTACAATTGGAAAAGCCATGGTCAAGAGATAAACTGAATTATTATCCAGGGAAAACTAGCGGTGAGGATTGCGGGGAAGTTTTATGGGAGACTGAACATGGAACAACAGACTGGTTCCAAATAGGAAAAGGAGTACGTCAAGGCTGTATATTGTCACCCTGCTTATTTAACTTATATGCAGAGTACATCATGAGAAACGCTGGGCTGGAGGAAGCACAAACTAGAATCAAGATTGCCGGGAGAAATCAATAACTTCAGATATGCAGATGACACCACCCTTATGGCAGAAAGTGAAGAGGAACTAAAGAGGCTCTTGATGAAAGTGAAAGAGGAGAGTGAAAGAGTTGGCTTAAAGCTCAACATTCAGAAAACGAAGATCATGGCATCTGGTCCCATCACTTCATGGGAAATAGATGGGCAAACAGTGTCAGACTTTATTTGGGGGGACTCCCAAATCACTGCAGATGGTGACTGCAGCCATGAAATTAAAAGACACTTACTCCTTGGAAGGAAAGTTATGACCAACCTAAAGAGCATACTAAAAAGCAGAGACATTACTTTGTCAACGAAGGTCCATCTAGTCAAGGCGATGGTTTTTCCAGTAGTCATGTATGGCTGTGAGAGTTGGAAGAATTGATGCTTTTGAACTACAGTGTTGGAGAAGAGTCTTGAGAGTCCCTTGTACTGCAAGGAGATCCAACCAGTCCATCCTAAAGGAGATCAGTCCTGGGTATTCATTGGAGGGACTGATGTTGAAGCTGAAATTCCAATACTTTGGCCACATGATGTGAAGAGATGAGTCATTTGAAAAGACTCTGATGCTGGGAAATATTGAGGGCAGGAGGAGAAGGGGATGACAGAGGATGAGATGGTTGGATAGCATCACAGACACAATGGACATGGGTTTGGGTGGACTCCAGGAGTTGGTGATGGACAGGGAGGCCTGGCATGCTGTGGTTCATGGATCACAAAGAGTCGGATACGACTGAGCCACTGAATTGAACTGAGCTGTTAAAAGGAATCGAGGGAGAATTGGGAGGTAAGGAAGAAGAAGGTAAGGAAGAACTGGTGGTTAAAGAAGCTAAACTGAAAAAGACCCAATTGCCAGAACATTCCATCTATGTTGCACCTGCTGCATACTGCCAAAGCAAGAATCTGGGCAAAGAAAGACCACGTCAAAATCTACAGACAGCACGTGCGTTCAGTATGCCTGCATGCCTACAAGCATGTATCCATTAATCCATGCCCATGGACCCTCTCCATTCCTCACTGTGTAAGGTTGTGATGAGTGAGTGCAGAGGTAAATATAGTATAGACCAAGATGCTAAGAAGAAAGAAACAAGAAAAGGGAAACTATAGCACTTAAGGGAGACAGTGTCAGCGACCTGAGAGAGGTACGAAATTGCCATGGGAAAGAGATTCAAGGAGAATAGAGTCACAGCTGGCTGGTGTGGGGTCAGGGCAGGGAATACCTAGAGTTCTCCCAACATCTCCACCTCATCATGAATGCAATAAAAGGAGTGATTTTCCCGGGAATGGGGCCTTAAAGTGTGCTCTGAAGGATTGGGGGTGGGGTGGGTGGACAGGAAGGATGTGATAATAGGAAAATGGGAGGCTGAGAAAATAACTTGAGCAAAGTCAAAGAGGCCATCATTTACAGCTTCCTAGATGTTTTCTAACCACAGAAACCAAACCCTAAAGAATCTGTCAGCACATTCGAGGCTTGCTGACTGAACCCTGAAAATTTATAGGCAACTGACACAGGAAGGTTGAGCAATTCCATTGATTTTATCATGGCATCTGTGATCTTACATGAAGAACAAGAGGCAATTGCCTTAATAATTTATTTAAAAGACTTTTCATAGATTTCTCAATTTGAAAATTATTTTCAATAAAATATGTTGATGTGTTTATAAATACCATATTACGTAAAGTGATCCCTTTTGGACCAGGCAGTGGCAGTGAGTAGGGAGGAGTTTGTACTTTATTGAATGAAAAGTTGGGAAATTCCTGAAAATGTTTTGAAATAACATTTAAGGCACTTGGAAATCGCAGCTGGTTTGAACACATTTATGTTCCCAAATATTACAAGGTAACAGAGCTCACTTTTACTGATGGAGCATTCTTCCCCTTAACCACATTAGATTAGTGATTAGTGAAAGTGGCTCAGTCGTGTCCGACTCTTTGCAACCCCACAGACTGTACAGTCCACAAAATTCTCCAGGCCAGAATATTGGAGTGGGTAGCCTTTCCCTTTGCCAGGGGATTTTCCCAACCCAGGGATCAATCCCAGGTCTCCTGCATTACAGGCAGATTCTTTACCAGCTGAGCCGCAAGGGAACCCCTAATCATATCCATGTATTTCAATTAATTCTCTTGATGTTGTACATGGAATAAAAAGAGGAAAGTATTGATCTTTCCTAAGAGGAAAATAATATTTTAGGAAAATGATAAAAATAAAGGATATCTTCTTCACTCTGAAATAAAGATGCTACTTTTTTTAAAAAAACGTCTATTTTAACATGAAGCAAATGAGATTCCAAGAAATTAAGTAAATGCCCCTAGTTCATTCACAAGTAAGGGAAGGAAGATGAGAGTGAGGCAGCGCTAGATTCCCCCATCAGCCTATTACGTGAGCAGTGCTCTTGGCCCTCTCCCCGTACTTGAACCCTAGACCTGGAACCATCTCTGCTTACCTCTCTCCTCTTCCCTAGATCTGCCAACCAGAACTGAGCTCTGCTTCGTGTGGAATTCCACCCCCCTTGCCACCTCTAGAAGATGAGACGCTCTTCTCCCAGTCTTCCCCATGTCAGTAAATGGTATCATCCTCTCAAAAACTCAGGAGATATTTTTGACTTTTTGTGGCTACCATAACAAATTTACCACAAACTTGGCTTAAAACCGCAGAAATCCATCCTCTCACACTTCTGGAGGCCAAAAACCCAAAACTGATGTTGGCGGTTTTAATTCCTTCTGGTGGTTTCAAAGGATTCACACCTCTTCTACCTTCTATCGGCTGTGAGCAATCCTTGGCATTCCTTGACTTGTCAGTGCGTGATTTTAATCTCTGTCTCTGTCTTCACGTGATCTTCTCCCTGGGTCTCTGTATCTGTCTCTTTCCTATTTCTTATAAGGACATTCACATTGAATTTAGGGCCTACTGTAATCTGGAATGGGCTGATCTTATCTCAAGATCCTTATCTTAGTTACAGCTGCAAAGACCCTTATTCCAAAGTAGGTCACATTCTGAGGATCCAGGCGGTCACATCTTTGGGGGACACAATTCAACCCTCCTTCCCACATCAAAACAGTCCCAAGTCCCACTGACTTGCCTTCTACCATATATTCCATTATCATTTCCTTCTTGCCACCTTTAACAACACCATTCAGGCCAATACCATCATCATCACTCCTTGGACCACTACTGAAGCAGCCTAAATGAACTCCCTGTCTCCATACTCAGATCTTTCTATCCTTTCTCTCCACCACAATCTGAATGATTTTAAAAAATTCCTACTGTGTCTCTCCCCTACTCAAAATTCACCAAAAACTTATCACTAACTTAGTATAAAATTCAAACTCCTCTCCACAGCCTCCTGATACCTCAGGCTAACCTACAGCTCCTGCCCTGCTGGGGTTTTGCTGGTGCTCAGATTGTTGTTGGTATTCAGTCACTCAGTTGTGTCTGTCTCTTTGCAAACCCATGGACCTCAGCATACCAGGCTCCCCTGTCCTTCACTAACCCCCAGAATTTGCTCAAACTCATATCCATTGACTTGGTGATGCCATCCAACCATCTAGTCCTCTGTTGTCCCCTTCTCCTCCTGCCCTAGGGTCTTTTCTAATGAGTCAGTGCTGATCCTCAGAAACTTTAGGCTTATTTCCTTCTGTGAGTTTGTTCTTAGCTTTCCTTCTAACAGATGTGCCTATTTTGCCCCATTTGCCATCTCTGTATGGCCCATTCCCCACCATCAATTTCAGCTTAAATGTCACCTCCTTAAAACGCCTTCCTGACCATCAAGAAGCCATCACCCACTACCTAGGAAATTCTCAACAGCACCTACCTTTATTTGTCCGCTAAGTATCCAGCACTGCCTGACAGCTTTCTTGTTTATGCTTATCCTGCAGTTCTTTGTTCATTCTTTGATCAGTGCCCCTGCTGCTGCTGCTGCTGCTAAGTCACTTCAGTCGTGTCCGACTCTGTGAGACCCCATAGACAGCAGCCCACCAGGCTCCCCTGTCCCTGGGATTCTCCAGGCAAGAACACTGGAGTGGGTTGCCATTTCCTTCTCTAGTGCATGAAAAGTGAAAAGTGATAGCGAAGCCGCTCAGTCCTGTCCGACTCTTAGCGACCCCATGGACTGCTGCCTACCAGGCTCCTCCGTCCATGGGATTTTCCAGGCAAGTGCTGGAGTGGGGTGCCATCGCCTTCTCCTATATCAGTGTCCCATTCCCACTAAAATGTATGCCATGAAATCAGAGATTCTGTCAATTTATTCACTCTTAAATCTTCAACACTGGAACTTTTTGGAACATTGTAGTTTCTCAAAAAACATTTATCAACTTACCAAATATTGAATGAATTATTAAAGTTACACATGCTTAAAGACCCTGACTTGTGAATGGGTAATAGGTCACAGCTGCTGAAACCCTCTGATAGGGAGAGATCTGTTGGATGAGGACCCAGGAATATCCACAGATATTTCCTCAAACTTGGGGCACAAAGAGCAATTAGTGGCAAGAAATCTCCAACTGCTAGATAATCGGACCCAGAACTTTGCTTTCTTACCTGTAGTTAAGTGTATATAATTCCTCTCTGGAGTTGATTAGAAGGTCAGTGTAATTAAGGAGGGCAAGGACGTCAGCGTCAGTTATAGAACCTGGAGAACCTAGAATGAAAAGTAAAACTTAGTTTGGCCACGGAAAAAAACCATCATTAATCGACAAATACAATATGGGTTTCCTATTTCCTGTGCATCATAATGATCACATATCTCATTCAACATTTACCAAATTCATATAATTGTAAATGTTTTCACTGATGACAATAAACACAGGAGGAAACAAGATGTTTTATGTAAGTGATCTGAGACCCACTCTCCAACATTGGGAACTGAAAAAAAAAACAAACAAACCCTGAGCCACAGAGTAGCCAGAGCAACTTTGAAACAAGCGGTCAAATAAGACGCTGCTTTGCTTGATGAGATGAGAAACAGAAGAATGGTGGCGGGGTACTCAACTTGTCTCTGTTTGCCTGGGAGCGTCTTGGTTTTGGCAGTAAATGTGATCCAGGAATCCCTTCAGTCCTGGGCAAACTGAGATAGTTGTGACTCTAAGTGGTGAGGACTCAAGGCTGAAATTTCTCATCTGTTGAATGACCAAGCCAGTGGCACTGTTTCATTCCCAGCTCAAACGTCTGCATGACATTCACTGTTGTCTCATGTCCTCCAGTTTCTCTCTCTCTTACCAATTGTGAAGGATATTTTGTAAAATGCTCCTCCCAGCACTGCCAGCCACCTGAACCTTGGGCCCATCTCTCTGGCTCAAAGACCCCACATGCTACTTTTGCCTGGGAGCAAATGGCCTCTCCTCTAGTAACACGTGAACTCAACACACCTGGCTGCGCCCTCTTTAGACCGCCTCCCCGCTCCCTCAGTGTCTCCTGCACTTATTTCAGCCCCAGGACCCACACACTCTCGGCGCCGCTCTCACCTCCATGGCGCAGCCCTCTCATGCCTGTCCCAGACCGTTCTTTCATCTTTAGTCCACATCCATCTGCTTGCTGTCTTCCAGAGCTTTCTCTAGAACCTGATTCACCACGCCCCTTCTTTTCCTGGTCTTCCATGGGAGCTCAGTCGGTAAAGAATCTGCCTGCAGTGCAGGAGACCTGGGTTCAATCCCTGGGTCTGGAAGAATCCCTGGAGAAGGAAATGGCAACCCACTGCAGTATTCCTGCCTTCAAAATCCTATGGACAGAGGAGCTTGGTGGGCTATAGTCCATGGGCTCATAAGAGTCAGACACAACTTAGTGACCAAACCACCACTTCTATCCCAATATCAGGGATATTCTATCCCAATATCAGATTTATTTCAATACCTGTCTTCTCTATTATTTCCTAGATTTGGTGTCATAGAAGTACTATAAAATACACTCAAGCTACCTTTTAAAAAATATACAGCTTGCATAATTTAATCCCAATTTAGGAACACCTGACAAGGCACATGTTGTAAGAGGAAAAAGAAGAATGAAAAAACACATAAAATAAGCCAACAAATGAACACCCACCACCTCCAGATGTGTGGACAGCACTATTAGCTGCAGAGAGAAGAGAGTATTCTGTATCTGCTTTTCTGCTGTTAATGTGTTGCTCATTGATTTTATGCCTGATCTCTCTTTTACCTGTAGTTTTTAGGCACAATAACTAAAATCATGAGATCTACTCATGAGCTCAGAAACTCTCTATACATGAGTGTTCTAGCCAAAAGTAGCTTTCTTATTTTCTTTGTCTTTAGATTTTATTTTACATTAGAGGATAATTACTTTACAATATTGTGACGGTTTTTGCCATGGATCAGCCTTAGGTGTACACACGTCCCCTTCCTCTGGAACCTCCCTCCCATTGTCCTCCCCCCTCCCCCATCCCACCCTTCTAGGTTGTCACAGAGCACTGACTATGGGTTCCCTGTGTTAGACAGTGAACTCCCACTGGCTATCTATTTTACATACGGTAATGTACATGGTTCAATGCTATCCTCTCATGTCATCCTACCCTCTCCTTCCCCTCACTATGTCCAAAATGTCTGTGTCTCTGTTTTTTAATGAGGCTCAGCTAGGTAGCTGCAGTTGAACGGGGGCAGATGAGTAAGTGTTAATTCAGTCCCATCTGTGGCATGGTGCCTGGGACCAATGGATGCTCCTGGGATGCTGAAATGGATACTGCCAAGCCTCTGCCCACAAGAAGCCTGCTATCTGGGCAGGAAAATGAACATGCAGATAAGTCAGAAAACATAACAGAGTTTTAAATAAGCACACCCAAGCCAGGACTGTGGAAATACGGAAGAAGAACTGACTATTCCAGATCAAGATAATCCAGAAAAGCTTCACAACAAAGATTACTTTTAAGCTCAGCCTTAAAGAATGAGTATGAGAAAGTAATGAGGTATTAGTGGACAGCATGAGTGATGACAAAGGTGCCTGGTCTTGAAGGGTCCTGAACGCCATGTGCATGAATTCGAGCTTTATTCAGTACAGTGTGGACATGTCAGAAGTACTTTGACAAGGAATCTGACATGAAAAGAGCTTTGCTTCTAAAAGCTCACACTGGTACTCATACACAGGGTGAGTGGGACATAGATGGAGCAAGGCCCTGTAGGGAGAGAGGGATTGTGAGACAGAGACTGTAGGAAGGGTAAAACAACAGATTTAAGGGCTGACTGAAGACAGAGGGAGATGTAGAAGGGGTTAGATAACTCCAAGATTTAAAACTAAAGAGATTTTTTACTTCTTATTGAAATTGGGAGCAAAACTGATTGGGAGGGAGAAGATACTTTTGCTCTGGGTCATCCTGGCTAGTGCTCATTCTTACTTGGAAAGATTACCAGGACTGAACATCAGCCCTTGCCACGATTTCTGGGAATGGCAATCATCACTTTTTTCAAATAGATAATACTCAGCACTCCTCGTGGGCTAAGACTTTTATCCACTACATCAGTGATCGGCTCTAATCAACAGTCAAGGGGGTATTTTGAACTCATCAGGATATTTCTGCCAACTTCTCCCATCCCAAGACACTAATGAACCCCCTTCGATCACCCCCAAAAGGGTCCATGAAAGGCACAAAGAACACAAAGCAAAAAGAACACAAGCTTTAGAATCAGAACAGGCCTCCAAAACTGAGGCCTTCTCTCCTTCCCCACTGCATGACCTGTGGGCAAATTTCTTAACAATTCTGTAGGTGATGAGGCTCAAAATGCAACTGGGCTCTGCGTTCTTCATCATCAAAGGGCTGGGTAGTGATGGCTTTTGTGACCACCCAAGCCTGCCTTCGGGTTGGACATTGGCTTTATCCATTATCTGCTCATAGCAGAAGCATCGCTGCTATGAGCCACAGCGAGAATAGAACAAACACCCCACTCAGGGCAGCATGGACAGATGAGTAATTATCAGCTAATTCTCGGCAGTGGAGAAGCCAGGGCAGACAAAGCAGGCTAAGCATCCAGAAGAAATGAACTGTTCCTCCGCAGTCACACAGCCCTGGCTCAGTTTGTGTGTCTGGGGAGCATTTCATTTCGAACAGTTATCATCATCATTAATACCTTACATCTGTACAGTACTTTATAGTTTAAAAGCATTTTCATATTCATTATCTGATCCCCACAGAATCTCTCAGAGCTACAGATTTGCATGCCCATTTTACAGTCGCTAATAATTATGATTATGCATTAGTAATACAGCTTCCCAGGTGGCTCAGTGGTAAAGAACCCACCTGCCAATGCAGGAGACACAGGAGCTCCAAGTTCGATCCTTGGGTCCAGGAGATCCCTTGGAGGAAGAGATGGCAACCCACTCCAGTATTCTTGCTGGGATAATCCCATAAACAGAAGAGCCTGGCAGGCGATAGTCCATGGGGTCACAGAGTTGGACACGACTGACCACATGCACACACAGGTAATATAACATGCTAATTACACTATATTATTAATTATTACACTGTGTTCCATGTACTGTGCTAAAAATTTAGTTTGTATTATCTAATTTAATTCTCACAACTCCAAGTGGTAGGCGATACTAGTTTCCCCACTTTACTAACAAAGAAACTGAGATACTGAGAAATTAAGTCAATCCCACAAGGCCCTACACCAAGTTGCCCTGGATCCAGAGCCCTCCCTGTTAACCACTGACCAGGCTGCTCTTTCAGTCGCAGACAGAGGAGGCAGAGCACAGTTACGAGCCGCATCAGCGGTTATAGAGTTAATAAGCATACAGTTGCGAATGAACCTATGACCCCTTACTCTTGAACCCGTGTTGCCTCACTACTCTTTGCCTCCACATGTGCTTAAAGAACACAGCGGTAAAAGTCAATTCCCCTCCTCTCGTGATCATGAGATAAGTGCGTAAGAAATGACCACTGAGCACCCATGAAACCCTCTTGGGTCTCACTAATCTCCCAGTCTGTCCTTTTCCCCTCACTGATACTGCAGCCGCTGAGTGCTGCCTGAATTGAGACTTCTCGCATTTGACTCTCCAGCTAACCCCCTTCCTTGGTTTACTGGGCTTCCTGGTCAGTGATGTCAGCTAAGAGACCCAAGTTCTTGACCCACGACAGCCCACTGCAGAAGCCTGCCAAGAGTAAACCCAGACACTGGTTCTTCTTCTAGATCTTCCTGAGATCCATAAATATTCTCAGGATGATACAAGCTCAGCTAGTTTCTGTTTGGTCTTCATTACCCTAAGGACTCCATGGCCTCTTAGGGGATTTCAGAGTGGTGGTTGACTGGCTACTGCAATAGCCTCCTTCCTAACTGGGCTCTTTTCAGTACTTCTTCTTGCTCAAAACATATGCCCCATGACACAAGGGCAATTTTTCCACAACAGAGATCTGATTTTGCCACATCCCTGCTCAAAACCTTCACTGATTTCTACTTACGTAAGAATAGGCTGTAAATGCTACACCCCATATTGATTCAGTACTCGATTCCTGGCTTTTTCCCACCTGTTCCTACCCACTATTGTCATTTCAGTTATTCCCCACAGGACCTTCATGTTCTCACCCTGTGCTTTGCTCAGGATGTTAACTCTGCCACAGTGTCTTCTCCTTCATTCTTAAGTCTGATCATCACGTTTCAAGGCCTACTTCAAAAATCTCACCTGTCCATCAGTTCTTTCCAAAACGCTCCTCTCAGAATACCTTCCTCTTCATGGTGTTACATATTCCCCAAACATGTTGTTTGTGCTATGCTAGAATTATTTTCGTGAATGAGAGCAATACATGCATCTATATCCCCTACTTGATTGAGAGTACCTGGAGGGAAAGAATTAGGTATTATTCATTTCTGTCTTTCTTTTCAAACATAAAATAATGTTTTATACAGTATTGAGCCTGATAAGGTGGAAAGTACTAGACTTGGGAGTTGGAAGATGATTCAGAGGGTAAAACCTTAGCTGATGATTGATGACCACGAACTAGCAGATCCCAGCAGAGAAGTAAACTGTCCTCTCCAGGTTTCTTTCCACCCTCACACCAAGTCCCAAGTCTTTGCTCTCTTCAGAGATGTGCCAGAGCTGTGGCTGGGGTCAGACTTGACCCCTCTCTCCCTCCTCATTGCTACACCAGCTGCTGCTGCTTGTCACTGGCCTGGGGCCACTATATAATCAATATTGGTACCTTTGACATTGGCACATATAGTCTAGGCACCCGTACTGTGTGTATCCTTCCATGCCTTTTATTTTTCATTTGGTAATATTATCCTGAGATTTACTTGCATACATTTTCATTGAATGTAGTTTATTTCATCAACTCTGAATCAGAAACACCATGGTATCTGATGTTAATAAAAGCCTCAGGTAGTCGGAGAAAAGAGATATTTGCAAGTCAGTGTCACAGTTTCCAAAAGGTAATGGTCCTGCTGGAAAACATTGCTCTTTTCCATTCCTCCCACCACTCCACTTCCTGCAGGGACACTGGGCCCTGCCACCCATGTCACCATGGAAAAGTGTGTCCAGTGAAACACCCATCTCCGTGAGCCAGGCAGTTCAACACCCTCTGGGTGTGAAGTGGGGAGGGGAACGAGGCAGACATCTGACTGTGCCTTTCTTGGATAACACACATGAAGAACAGTCTGGGGGAAACCACTACCCACCAATGCTCTGGACTTATCATTTCATTTGGCATTTTGTTTCTGAGCCAGCTTTCCAAGTCTGAAAGACGGCCCTCCGTGGGAGAAAGGTCATATCAAGAGCCATTTCCCCCTCATTTGTGTCAGATAAAACGGGTCTTGTTCTGTCAGCCTTCCACATTTAGCATTTCCACTTCAGCCGCCCCTGGGAATTTCCTCTATCTGAAGAAGACCTAATTAGACCCACAACCAGGCTGGCCGGCCATGGAGCACTCTGGATCCCAAATGTCAAAGATTTCCATCCAAAAGACTCTGACCTGTTTCTCACATTACTCTGTCTGCAAAGGCCTTGTTAACAAACAAAGACTTATCTTTTCTAGAGAATCTATTCCCTGGCCCCAAGATGGAAATTTGGTGCTGTATGAAGCATTCTTCCTTCACAGGGGGTGCCCCTGGGGACTCAGTACCTTATCACTAAAGCTTTCCTCAACCATCCCCACAATCTGGCGCAACGGACTTGCCCCGTCTATACCCCTCATTCACTCCATATGGATGTATCTCTTAGTACCCACACTGTATTACCAGTTTTATTTACTTAGTTTTCTTCTCTACCTGGAGAAGACAATGGCATCCCACTCCAGTACTCTTGCCTAGAAAATCTCATGGACAGAGGAGCCTGGTAGGCTGCAGTCCATGGGTTCGCGAGGAGTCCGACACGACTGAGCAACTTCACTTTCACTTTCCACTTTCATGCACTGGAGAAGGAAATGGCAACCCACTCCAGTACTCTTGCCTGGAGAATCCCAGGGACGAGGGAGCCTAATGGGCTGCCATCTATGGGGTCACACAGAGTTGGACACGACTGAAGCGACTTAGCAGCTTCTCTACCAGGTCCTAGGTCTTGAGAGTATCTAATCCATCTCAATATCCTCAGCTTAACCCAAGGCCTGGCACGTGGGATCTATGATGGCTGTCCTGAATTGTCTTACTCCTGGGCCGCCCCAATAGGTGATCTAGAAGGCCAGCCAGGATGCCAGACAAGCAACATGGAACCAGAGCTTGAGTTCCGAGAGGCAGGTAAGGGTGTCTTTCTCTGGGAAAGAAGCTACAGAACATGAAGAAAACCCCAGGCCAAGCCCTTGAGACAAAGGTAAGAGTCTGAGCTGGGAATACCAAATATTCACATTGAGTCTAAAATCTTAGGGTGGGATAGTTACTGGAGACAGAGTGTCATCTGTATACTAGGGCAAATCACAGCAGATCAAGGACAGGCTTAGAACCATGAGCCAACGAGGTTTAAACATGGTTAAGGTATTATAAATAGGTTGGAACTCAAGCCTGAACCAGCTTGAATGCCAGCCTGTGGAGTTTGAATAGTATTCTCTGGGGCAACAGCCAAATGGCCTCATGGTACCTGAGGCTAACGGGCTTCCACTAACTGGAACCTAGTGTGAAACCAGATTATTTGAAAAGAGTGGTGTCACTTCTCAGATGCAGTTCAGTCGCTTAGTCATGTCCTACTCTTTGTGATCCCATGAACTGCAGCACGCCAGGCCTCCCTGTCCATCACCAACTCCTGGAGTCCACCCAAATTCATGTCCATCGAGTCGGTGATGCCATCCAACCATCTCATTCTCTGTCGTCCCCCTCTCCTGCTCTCAATCTTTCCCAGCATCTGAGTCTTTTCAAATGAGTCAACTCTTCACCTCAGGTGGCCAAAGTATTGGAGTTTCAGCTTCAACATCAGTCCTTCCAATGAACGCCTAGCACTGAAATCTCCTTTAGGATGAACTGGATCTCCTTGCAGTCCAAGGGACTCTCAAGAGTCTTCTCCAACACCACGGTTCAAAAGCATCAATTCTTTGGCGCTCAGCTTTCTTTATAGTCCAACTCTCACATCCATACGTGACTACTGGAAAAACCATAGCCTTGACTAGACAGACCTTTGTTGGCAAAGTAATGTCTCTGCCTTTTAATATGCTTCTCAGATTAATAAGATTTTAACTTGAATTCTGTCTCTGAGTCTAACACAGGGGAAGGCACCTATGTGATTCAAAGAATCTCGGCACAATGATAGACTAACTTTATAAACTTAACCTAAAATGGCAGGTTTCAGATGGGGAAAGAGAGGCCATCACAGCTTTCTCACCTATTCTCTGGGCCTCAGCAACATCCTTTGTAAAATGAGGATTTGAAGTTTTCCGCAGAGTTCATAATCTATGAAGCTGTAAAGCATGTTTTTTTAAGAAACCACCAAATAAAAACTGCAATTCTACCTGTTAACAGCTTGCTGGGAGTTCTGTGATGCTTTGAGGGCCTCCATATCCCCAGGCTGTCAGGTCCTGACACTGAGCAGTGCCGGAGGCTGTAGCACCTGACACAATGTCTCCAGGATCTGGAGCTGAGAGGCCTTGGCCTGGACAATTTCTGAGAAATCCAGATACGGTACAGAGATTATCCCAAACTGAGGCCATTCTGCCTGACCTGCCTGATTCTCATATCTTTCCATCTAATCAAAATAATCAAATTCTGCTAGGGAAAAAAAAGCTCTACACCCAAAGTTCTGACCATTAGCTTTAGTTTAGAAAGTCAATATTTATTTTTTTAAAAAGAAAGAAGTGTGCAAGTAGAGCATTTTAGACTAGGAAGAGCCCTCATAGTCATCAAGTCCAAAACCCTAACATTAGAGGTGAAGAAATTAAAGCCCCAAGTGGGGACTAGCCTTAGCCAATGTCACAAATCTGGAGAGAGGAAACAAACTCTTGTCTTCCAGCCTCAGACACACTGTCTTAAAAACTGATTCAATCATGGGTTTATTTTTTCAAATGGCAGAATAATGAAAGTATAATAAAATGGGAATAAAACAGGAAGTAAATTCAACTCAAACATTAAGGGGGAAAGTACAAACAACCAAGAAAATTAACTCTTCAAATAGCTGATACAACATAGAATGCAAAGGCCCTAGTTAACTGCCTACATTTTGTGAAAATGTGAAATGGGGTTTGATCAAGCCTAGCAATGATCCAAGTTTTCATCTGGACAACTAATGTTCAGCGCATGGAAAGTTGATCAGGTTTGCTAAACTGAAAAGAGGTAAAGGAAGGACTGGATGTAATTCTGGATGGGCCCGAAATGTGGAGTTCCATATGGGAATGCAGTAAGTGGGATAAATGGATCCCCCCACCCCACCCCAGTCCTGTGGCTGCATCTCTGAAACCCGAGTTGCAGAGAATCTTCACAAATGCTTAGACCACGTGAACTCCCTTCCTGAGCCTCAGTTTTCACAGCCCCAAAATGGGGATCCTAAGAACCATTTCTCAGAGCATAACAGGAACGATATGGAAATCCCCTGGTAAACCATCGCTAATGGAAGTGTAAGAGCATTGTTACTAAACTATTGACAGGACCAGGGAGGTTTGCTTCTGATTCTATGATTTACTGAACCTGCTTTTTGTAACAAATGACAAAAACATTCCACAGAGGAAGAGCAGAATACTCTGCTCACAAAGGAGTGAAGAGAGGTATTTAACAACCTAGCAAAACAGCCTTGCTGCCTGCTAGCCAAACCATAAATCTAAATGGCAAAACCAGAAGGAAAAAAAAAAAGATGTGCAGTATTTTAGAATAAAGGATGAAGATGTTTATAGAATAAACATCTTCTGTGCAATTATCTAGGCAGATTCTTGCTTAGGAAGGTTTTCGGAGAAAGCTGGCCATCAGATGCAGCTGCCCACCTGGACTGCTTTACTTCACATTGTTCTCAAAGACGACGCTTTGAGAAGGACATCACCCTGGAAAACAGGAGAGCTGGGCTCTGCGCTTGCTTCACTGTGTGTCCTCGGGCACATCCCATCCCCTCTTTGGGTTTCAGATTTCTCATCTATGACATGAAGGTTCAGTCCAGAGATACTATCATTTTTAATGCTGAGTCTCTCATTTTAGCTGCTGCTTTTGACTTGTTAGCTTCTAACACACCTGTGTAGGAAACTTCCATGTAATGAGAGAGGCTGGGCTGCCCAGGTATGACACCAAATGGTGAATGCCTTGGCTTCTTCCTTCGTTGGACTTTTCCAGAAGCAGATGAAATGAAAAGACAAAACAGGGTCCTAGTCCAGGACTTTCTCTTCCATCAACTGCCTTCCTTCTTTATCTCCCCTTCTAAACCACTTCCCAATGCCACACCCCCCACTTCAGACTTGTTAGTGCCCTCTCAAAACTACTGTTATCGACTGACTGCCCTTCTCAAAATCAGGATGCAGAGAGCTCCACGTGTACCTATGACACTGAAATGTAATACTGACTGTAACTAAAACACAGCTATCATCTCAGTATAAGAGAGGGCCCAGGAATCATTTTCAACCTCTGTTAGTCAATAATAAGACATATTCTAAGTTGTGCCAGGAGAAGAGAATGAAGGCCAATTAATGCAGGAGAATAGTTTTTAACATAATATGTTCTAGTCCATTTTACAGTCTTCCTCAACTGTCCCCATCTGATAAAACTTCCTACCTCTAAAATATTTTCTAAAAATCAATGAATATATCCATGATCATCTAACAGTGCCCTCTGTGTACATATTCTTTCCCATGCTCCAGGTAATGTTGTGTGCTTTCAGCCAACAAGTGCTATCAAGGAGGTTGTGTCAAAGGGAACTCTACCCTCACTTTGAATTCAGTGTGTTCTGTAACACGAATGATATATCTACCATGGTCACTCTTTATGCCTCTTTGTGTGTGTGCGTGCGTGTGTGTTTGTGTGTGTGTGTGCTCACATGCACACACGCAGACAATTTTGACCCACAGTGGAACACAGAAACTATCTAAGTATGGATCTGGATTTTCCAGATTTATTTTTCCTGTTGGCTGTTAAATTATAATTAAATTGCAAAAGTTTCCATATCTTGAGACTCCTTCAAGAAAATGGGCAAAGAAACCAGTGAAGATCAGAAGATAATCAGGAGGGCTCTGACTGGCTTGTCCCTACACTTGGTTGCCTGGATTACATGCAGATTGATGAAGTTCCTGCTCTCCTCTCCATGCCTTACCACCTAGATAAGTCAAGGCCACTCATTTTGCCCCAGAGAAGTGATCTACTTAGACATACTCCTGTAGTTGGAAATAGGTCAGGGTGAGCTTTGACAGAAAATACAGAGCAGTCCACTGTCCTGTGAGATATTTCAGAATCTTACCTGTACTACAGCCCTGACAGATGGCCCAGCTATGGAGACTCCTTACATTTCCTAGCACTCACTCAAGAACCTGCCCCCTGACTTCCTAAGCAGAGAATCTTATAAATGCTCAGAGAAGCTCTCAGAGGCTCTCTGTTTGACCTGCTATTCTCTGGAAGAGTTAACCTAGTAGTGACTTAGTGCCCGCTGTTACATAGTTAAGTCTGTACTTATAACTCATGGTTGTTCATTTTATGTAATTTATAATAGCAAAAAAAAAACAAAAAAAAAAGACAGAGAGAGAAACAAACTAAAATCCAACAAAAAGGGATTAGTTACAAAAAATATGGTAAACCTAGACAATGGGACACTATAAAAATTAGATATACTTACGTATTTATATACTTAACAATATCAGTTCAGTCGCTCAGTCATGTCAGACTCTTTGTGACCCCATGAATCGCAGCACGCCAGGCCTCCCTGTCCATCACCAACTCCCAGAGTTCACTCAGATTCACGTCCATTGAGTCCGTGATGCCATCCAGCCATCTCACTCTCTGTCGTCCCCTTCTCCCCCTGCCCCCAATCCCTCCCAGCATCAGAGTCTTTTCCAATGAGTCAACTCTTCGCCTGAGGTGGCCAAAGTACTGGAGTTTCAGCTTTAGCATCATTCCTTCCAAAGAAATCCCAGGGCTGATCTCCTTCAGAATGGACTGGTTGGATCTTAGCAATATACTGCCAAATAAATACATATAGTACAATCTCATTTACACAAAAGACTGGACAGTGATGTACCTAATTCTTAATTATATTTATTCACGAGTGGTGAAATTACAGTTGCTGTTGGTGTTGTAGTCACTTTGCTTATATGTATTTTCTAATTTTAAAGAGTAAATTTATAGTTTGTATAATATTTTGAGGCTAAAATAGTTAAATGAGTTGATTAGTCCTGATGGCATTTAGCATTCCTCCAACACTAAGACTGTGAAACTGATTACCTGAAACCAAATAACTAATGCTGTGCCCCCTCCCCCAACTAACCATACATACACACATAAGCTCACACACACACACACACACACACACACACACACACACACACGCGGCTAACCTAAAGACTCTTTTTCATCCCCTGCATATATGTCAACAGCAGTGGCCAAAAAGTCCATCTCTGGGACACGAGATTACAATGATAAGTCTCACAGTAATGGCAGGAATTTCAACGGCCACATTCAAAATGACAACATGGCTGAAATAACACCAGCACTCTGCAAATAATAAACAGGATGGAGTGCTGCTTGGCTCAGGTGAAGTCCAGAGTTTGCTTTCTTTTCATTGTATTCCCCCTTCCACAAAGCCAAGACTTGCCTTTGGATCTCATGGGCCTAGGATACTGTTATTTTGACAGTTGTTCGGTGGCATTGCAGAGGATGAAAGAACACTAGTTAGTTTTCCATCTAAACACACCACCCACTCCAAGCAGCATAAACACTATTATTTTGAGTTGATGGATGAGATTTATAGATGTGTGTAGAGGGCAAGTTGAAAAATCAGTAAGGAGAAGTTGAGAATTAGAATGAAGAGAATACATGTGATTTACTTGCCTATAAAATAGACCAATAATTGAATTTGTATAAAGATAAATACATTTTGATTAGAAGCTGATATCTTAAATATCAGATCAAGATTAAGCTCAATAGCAAGTACAAATCTTTCTACCTCTCAGGAGTTTTCAGGATTTAGTTCTAATAAGATAATAGATCTCAAAGTCCTTTGTACCTTTTGTGAGAAGTTCTTATTGTGAGTAAAAGTAATAAACATTTAATTTTACTCTGATTTCTTAAGAACACTAACTTTCAACAAAGATTTGTTCTTGCCTACTGTGTTAAGATATACAAAACCATATTAGGAACATCATTATTTTTATTTGTTGGGGAAAAAAAAACAACTTAACCCAGTATCTAGAACCCCACAAACATGTAAAACATAAGGGAAAAATCTCCATTCAAATAGCCATATGAGTCCTTGCTTTAATATACTAAAAATATTGCCTTGAAATAAAGTTACAATTTAAAATATTATTTGCATCAAGTCACCTTGATGTGTCAAATACTTTGAAACAAATACTAAGATATCAAGTCTCTAAAAAAATGTTTTAGACAAAGTAATACTTTCAGAGCCTATATATTTGGTCACTCCATGTGTTTTTCATTGTTGACCTGAGAAAGGGATATAAGAATCATGTTTTATTGTTGAAAACTCTGATACCAAAAGTGATGAGGTGATCCATAGGCAGAAATTTTCAGGACCAGTATTCGAATCCACATTTGATTCCAAGTCTCTTGCCCTTTTACTTTAAATGAGTTGCCTCTTTTCCTTGCCCACTGAGTAGCACTATAATGTACTGAATATAGGCTAACCACTTGAGAACCTCTAATTTCTACAGAGGAGTAGATTATGGAAAATGGCTTGTGCTAAGCAGATCATTCTATGCACCACGCATGATCTCCTGGTTGCCTAACTCATGACTGCAATGAAGTCACCGTTATCCTAATTACCCATCATCACATGAATGAGATATGCAGGAAAGGTGTTTCCTCTCAAACACTGAGCTCTTGAATCATTGCTTATGATGGAAACAACCTTAGGGACTGACCCAAGGAAAACAGTAGTCATGTAATTTAAAGATGTATTCTATTAACAGGAAGATGCGCAGGTTACCAATCCATAGGAGTGGATTTGTTGCTGTCATCTTATATAGGCTCCATGTGAGTTGAAAAAGAATGGAAATAATGATCTGAGATACTGTGTTAGAATTAAGAGAAAAGTGTTCCCCTAAAACCAATGGTTAGAAAACATATGAAAAGCATTTTGGGACAATAGAGAAAGTCCAGATTTTATAATCTCATTACCCTGGTTTTTAAAACTTACTGCGTTCTAAGATCTTGGGCCAATTTTTCAATCTTTTTGATCCTTAATTCTCCACATGTTAAGAAGTTTCTACAAATCTCACAGTTAGGTAAGCCAGGACTCAAATTCAAATTCCATTCAGGAGAAGCCTGTTGCACATTTCAGAAGACAAGCGAGCCTGCACATGTGGAGGGTGCAGACCAGGGAACCTGACCCTCCCGTGAGGGACACCAGAGGCCAGGTAATGGTGGAGGGTACATGAGAGAAGTTGTTTAGGAAAAGAAATGCTGATGGAAAGGTAGCTGCCAGATGAGGAATTTCAAGCCAAAACTACTGCAAGACCCAAAGACCAGAGGACTTTGATAAAGCTACTTGAGGTTCTCAGGGAATAGATTTCCAAAGAAAGCTGGTTCCCCAATTTGTGCAAAACCAAAATCCTGAAAATCCCAAAAGCTCCATATGCACATTTTAATGACATGAGTTCTTTATCTGACATTCATTAAGTATTTTTGATCTAGAATCAAGAGGGAGAGACAGACACACAGTGTCAAGCTATAAACCAGGTAGAGTGGAGAGGGGAAAAGTAAGAATAAGAAAGGAGAAAAGCTGCCAGCCTGACGTCTCCAAGGTGAGTCTCATAAAGGAATGTTTTATCTCAGGGGCAATGCCCTTTTTGACCCCCTCTGCTGCTTGCACATCATTTCTCCTCCCCATTCCCTAATTCCTACTCCAAAACAAAAACAAGTAAGTCGGCTTCATTAAAGGATATGTCATAGACCCACCTCACTGTCACTGCCTTCATTTCCTGAAGAGTTTAGAACTCGGTGACTCTTTCACCAATTCTCTCACCATCTTGATAAAAATCTTGATGACTTCATCCTCCACGTAGATTACTCATCCACTGCCTGGCCTCCCCACTGCTATCCTTGTTACTTCCTGGACCTTATAATCAGTACTACACCTGTCTGGAATTTCTCTCCTTAGCACCCCATTTGTGGATGCCCACCTCCTGTCTTACAAGCTCACATAATCTGCCACGTCCACAGCACCATGTCCACAGCAATAGTTCTTTGGCCCAGTGAAGACCTTCAATCCACTGGGTTTGCAGATTTGTTACTTTCCATCATCTCTATCATATCCTCACTTTCTTCTTCTCCATATGGGTTTCCTCAGTGTACTTCATAATCACTCCCTTGCGCCTTCTACTTCTCGTCCTATCCATCAAGCTCCTCTGGGAAAACTCCAACCCTGGTCTGCCATGGCTATCAGCACAAACTCTGCATTTGTGACAAAATATGCCTCAGGTGAATTGGAAGACTGGACAGGCTCTATTCAAGTTTGGCAATTCCCTCCAACCACAGAATTAACTGACTCTTGCATATATGCTGTTAGATGCCGGTAAAAGAAAACAAAGCATTATTGACTCAGATTAAGAAAAGCAGGTTGAAGGGAAGTAAGAAAGAGTATAATTTGAATTTACATCTAAATAATAAGTCTCTGACTTTAAAATAAAGTAAGTGAAAATGCTAAAAGTATTGCCAGGCAGAAGACAGACCGATTAAATAATAAAAATCTTTCTTGTTTGCATTTACCAAACTGCTAATAGTATGTAAAATGAAAGATAATACATTTCTTAACAGAATTAGTCTCTTAGTCAAACATTAATCATTAACATCTTCTTAATTATCAAGGGGCTTCCCTGGTGGCTCAGAGGTCAAAGCGTCTGCCTGCAATGAGGGAGACCTGGGTTCAATCCCTGGGCCAGGAAGATCCCCTGGAGAAGGAAATGGCAACCCACTCCAGTACTCTTGCCTGGAGAAACCCATGGACGGAGAAGCCTGGTGGGCTACAGTCCATGGGGTCTCAAAGAGTCGGACACAACTGAGCAACTTCACTTTCACTTAACCATTAAGACTTGTTAACAAATTTCTTCATGAAAAATAGGAATAATGACTTTAAAAGGTAAAATTTATGGCACTGCTATGATCATAAAGTTAATAAATATTTATCGTAGAAAATCTGTAAAATACAGACAAGAAATGTCTGGAACAAAGTGAGCACTCAATAACTATTTTCTTACATCATTAAACATTATTTGTAGATATTGTTGACTACATCCTACTGACACTACTTAAGACTGGATCATTACCCTGTATCATGGTATTATATTGCTTCCTTAAAAAAAAATATATATATATATATGTAAACTGTCAAGAACTTTGTAAAAAATGAGTGCATGAAGTTTAGTTAGATGATATTGGGAAAGTGAAATAAAAAAGTCAACAACAGATATGATCAGCTTTAAGGCTTCTTATTGGAAAAGCTAACTTGTCTTCTAGAAAGTTCCTATGCTCTGGAAATGTGGGTACTGGTTTTTACTCCCCACGGTGGAAGAGTTCCTAGGAAGGTAGACAAGCACACAAGGTACTTTTTTCAAAAGTGAGGAGGTTTAAGTTCAGACCTGGCCAATATTGGGCTCTTGGGATAATTGTACAGCTCACTTCCCCTCACAAGAATAATTTTCTTACCTACCAAGTCCAAGCTCACTCTTCTCACCTGCACTGACAGGCCAAGAAATCCTAGAGACTGTTGAGGCAAAAGCCAGCTGACTGAGAAGATGGCAGACTAATGTCTCAAAATAACCATCTTCTCAGGGTCTGAATACCAGGTTCTTTTATAGACTGGTGGGGGTGAGGGGGGTGGGTTGGAGCTGGAAACAAAGTAAAAAGTCCATTAATCTTGTAAATATCTCCTAAAACGGCAAGTCGCAGGCAGGAGGTGTGTAAATTTCTTCCTTCCTGCCATCCACAAGTGGACAGGGTCCTGAACAAAGACTTTAGTTTAACAGGCAGAGGGGCAGGATTCTCTGAGACATAGCCATTATGCATGATTATTATAACAAAAGCCATGAAAAGCAAGTCAAAGAACCAGCTCTAACATGGAGTCAGAATTGGCTCTTCCCTGCAAAAATTTTATGTAAGGATCAGATAGCTTTGAACGACACACACTGGTGCCTAAGGTATGTCAACAGGAGAAGACTCCTCCAAGAAAATCAGCAACATCCTAGACTGCTGTTGACCTCAGATGCCCATACATACAATTATGCCCCCACTCTTAGACTTGAAGGCACATACAAATCTTTTAGGGGCATGTTAAAGTTCACCACACACACACACACACACACACACACACACACACACACACACACTCTTACATTCCTGGATCCACTGTCTAAGGACTGTAACTCAGTCTTAGATTGGAGCTAGGAACTTGTATTTTTAATATTGCCCCTAGGCAATATTAGTGTAGATAAGCCTCTTATAAAGAGCTAATTTCTGAAAACCTACCAAGCCTTTAATTTTCATGGAAGTTCTCATGAGAGACTTATCACTGCTTTTTAAATTTGACTAGGAGAGGTTCTTAAAAAAACGTTTTGAAGATAAAGTGTATTTAAGTTGTCAAATTTTTCATGGTTATTTTGTCCTTGAGTATATTCCAATATCAGTTTCTTTCAAAGAATTCTCAAAAGTATCTCATACTTTTCATGCGCTTGTGATTTTGTAATCAAAACTTTATTTGCTGTCTTTTCCTTCCTTAAAAATGTATGTTAAAATATATTTTAATGTACAGGAAATTTATTTAGACTTGCTTATCAATGCTCGCATAGTACTTTCTTACTACCTCATCCTCTGATCCAAGATAGCAGTAACTGGCTGCACCAGCCATGCACTCATGGCTCCCATTGAGCTGGTCTCCCAACACTTGTCTTTCCATTAGCAGCAGTGACAGCAACAGTAAGACATTCACTGAGTACATACCAGGTATAAAAAAATGTACGGAAACTCTTCTAGAGATCACCTTGGCTCCCTGATAAGTCAATGCTACCTTGTAGCTCACTAGATGTCAGATTTATTGCTTCTACCAATATAAATAAATACAAAATATACTTTCTCTTGAAGTGAAGTCAAGTCACTCAGTCACGTCCAATTCTTTGCGACCCCATGGACAGTAGCCTACCAGGCTCTGCCATCCATGGGGTTTTCCAGGCAAGAATACTGGAGTGGGCTGCCATTTCCTTCTCCAGGGGATCTTTCTCAACCCAGGGATCGAACCTGGGTCTCCTGCATTGCAGACAGAAGCTTTACCATCTAAGCCACCAGGGAAGCCCATACTTTCTCTTAAAACACAAATAAAACATCACACATACTGTTCAAGTATATTTTCTGACTCTAATAAACATAAAATGAATGTATGAGGAAATTAACAAACGCTATAACAAGTATTTGAGAAAACAGGTACACATAGGTAACATATAATAGATCTCTGCATTAGATGGAAAATTGGCCATTGTTCTACATAGCCATAACCCTTGATCTTTGGGGCTTTCTTTTCCACCAAATAGGAATTATTTGCCTTTCTACCAGACAAAAATCTATGGTCACCATGGTATCCCTATAGAACTAGAGCAGCAGTCCCCAATCTTTTTGACACTAGGGATCAATTTGTGGAAGACAGTTTTTCCACAGACTGGGGGTGGTGGGAGGAAGGTTTCAGGATGTGTCAATCACATTACATTTGTTGTGTGCTTTATTTTTAATCTAACGCTACTGCTGCTGATCTGACAGGAGGCACTGATCTGAGGCCTGGAAGTTGGGGGATCCCTGAGCTACAGAATAGCTCAGTCAGTGGAAAGTCTATTGAACTGCACTGACACTGTAACACCAGAAGACAGAGGAGCCTCACTGGCCTGCTTCCAAGTTTGGGGCAGTTTTCACGACAATCTGAAGTTTGTGAAAATATTACAGCTGATACACTAGTGCTGTCAATGAGTGGGTGAGAAATCTTTTCTTAGAAATGTGAGTGGGTGAGAAATGTTTTCCTAGAAATGTGGCAAAACTTTCTGTGATCAAGTACCAAAAATTTTAAAAACAGAAAGGGAGGGAGGGAGGGAAAGAGGAAAGAAAAGGAAGAATGGAGGGAAAGGGAGGTGGGGAGAGAGAGAAAAAAAGAAGAAAACAAGATTTCAAGTTTTACCCTCATATTTCATGCCTAGAATTTAGATTCACTCAAAGTATGTTATTTTCTTAGGGATTTTACCCAACACTGTTTATAATTCTGTCAAAATCAAGTCAATCTGAATTGCATACAACAATATCTCAATAAATACAGCATTATGCTTGAAAAACTAGAGGAATGCTAAATTTCTTTATGGTTTGCTCAGGTAACAGCTTTGAGGTATTCTGATGGCAAATATTCTGTGGTTAAATAAGATACGCTACATGTTCACTGTTAAGATACTGCTTTATGTTGGTTTTGCGCTTCCCTGGTGGCTCAGAGGTTAAAGCGTCTGCCTCCAATGCGGGAGACCTGGGTTTGTTCCCTGGGTCCGGAAGATCTGCTGGAGAAGGAAATGGCAACCCACTCTAGTATTCTTGCCTGGAGAATCCCATGGACGGAGATGCCTAGTAGGCTACAGTCCATGGGGTCACAGAGAGTCGGACACGACTGAGCGACTTCCCCTTCACCTATGTTGGTTTTGATACATACATTTCTATTTGGACACGACTGAGCGACTGAACTGAACTGATTTGGACTTTTTATTCCTTTAGGTGAAAGGGCATGACAACTTTTGTACACAGTTTTTAAAGGTTACTCTCCATTTATAGCTGTTACAAAATACTGGCTATATTCCTAAAGCTGTACGACACATCCTCGCAGACCATCGTACACACCCAACAGCTTGTACACTCCTGCACCCTGTCACCGCTCCTGTCCTGCCACTCCACTGGTAACCAGCAGCTTGCTCTCTATACCTGTTAAGTCTGCTTCTTTTTCGTTATATTCAGTAGTTTGTTGTATTTTTGTTTAGATTCCTCATATAAGTGCTATCACACAATATTCGTGTTTCTCTGACTTTTTTCACTTATCATTGTTGTTGTTGCTCAGCTGCACGGTCATGTCCGACTCTTTGCGACCCCGCGGACTGCAGCACACCAGGCTTCCTGTCCTTCACCATCTCCCGGGAAGACCATAGCCTTAGCATAATGCCCTCCAAATCGATCCATGTTGCTGCAAATGGCAAAATTTTGTTCTTTCTTTTTTATGATTGAGAAGTGCTCTGTTATGTATCTATATCACACCACGGCTTTCTTTTATCCATTCATCTGTTGATGAACACAGGTTGCTTCCATATATTGACAACTATAAATAATGCTGCTATGAACACTGAAGTGCACATATCTTTTCAAATTCGTGTTTTTGGTTGTTTGGTTGTTTTTGGTTTTTATTCTATATATACCCACGAGTGGAACTGCTAGGTCATATGACAGTTTTATTTTTGTTTTCATTCTGATTAGCGGCGATTTTATTTTTCCATTAATTCTACTTTATTCTTTATAATTTTAATTTTTAAATTATAGTTGATTTACAATGTTTCAGGTATACAGCAAACTATGTGTGTTTGTGTGTGTGTATATACTTTTTCAGATTCTTTTTCATTATAGGTTCTTACAAGATATTGAATATATTCCCTGTGCTATATAGCAGGTCCTTGCTTATCTGTTATATATATAGTTCAGTTCAGTTGCTCAGTTGTGTCAGACTCTTTGTGACCCCATGAATCACAGCATGCCAGGCCTCCCTGTCCATCACCATCTCCCAGAGTTCACTCAGACTCACATCCATCGAGTCCGTGATGCCATCCAGCCATCTCATCCTCGGTCGTCCCCTTCTCCTCCTGCCCCCAGTCCCTCCCAGCATCAGAGTCTTTTCCAATGAGTCAACTCTTCACCTGATGTGGCCAGAGTACTGGAGTTTCAGCTTTAGCATCATTCCTTCCAAAGAAATCCCAGGGCTGATCTCCTTCAGAATGGCTGGTTGTATCTCCTTGCAGTCCAAGGGACTCTCAAGAGTCTTATCCAACACCACAGTTCAAAAGCATCAATTCTTTGGTGCTCAGCTTTCTTCACAGTCCAACTCTCACATCCATACATGACTACTAGAAAAACCATAGCCTTGACTAGATGGACCTTAGTCAGCAAAGTAATGTCTCTGGTTTTGAACACACTATCTATGTTGGTCATAACTTTTCTTCCAAGGAGTAAACGTCTTTTAATTTCATGGCTGCAGTCACCATCTGCAGTGATTTTGGAGCCCCCCAAAGTAAAGTGTGACACTGTTTCCACTGTTTCCTCATCTATTTCCCCTGAAGTGATGGGACCAGATGCCATGATCTTCCTTTTCTGAATGTTGAGCTTCAAAGCCAACTTTTTCACTCTCCTCTTTCACTTTCATCAAGAGGCTTTTTAGATCCTCTTCACTTTCTGCCATAAGGGTGGTGTCATCTGCATATCTGAAGTTATTGATATTTCTCCCGGCAATTTTGATTCCAGCTTATGTTTCTTCCAGTCCAGCGTTTCTCATGATGTACTTTGCATATAAGTTAAATAAGCAGGGCGACAATATACAGCCTTGATGTACTCCTTTTCCTATTTGGAACCAGTCTATTGTTCCATGTCCAGTTCTAACTCTTGCTTCCTGACCTGCATACAGATTTCTCAAGAGGCAGGTCAGGTGGTCTGGTATTCCCATCTCCTTCAGAATTTTCCACAGTTTATTGTGATCCACACAGTCAAAGGCTTAGTAGTGTGTCTTTTAATCCCAAATTCCTGATGTATCCCCCCCATACACAAACATTCCCTTTTGGTAACCATCAGTTTATTTCCTATGTCTGTGAGCTTATTTTTGTTTTGTAAATAAGTTTATTTGTATCATTTTTTTCAGATTCCACATATAGGTGATACCACAATGTTTTATGTTCTAAAATATATTCAAGAAGTATAGGAAAGTCTGAGAAATTTCAAAAATCTTTCTGATCTGAAAGTGATCTGTTTATATTAAAGCTCAACAGAGAAAGAAATAGCCTTATTTTTACCCTGCAATTTGAAACAAGAAATAGTCAGACTTTGTAGATGATCCTAGAACTTGGGTTATTATTTTTTTTTCTTTCCTTTGTACTTTGAGGTTTTAACTCATATTGATGGAAGAAAATGCCAGAAGATGACCAACGCCATAATAAGCTGGAACATTTGGAAAGAGTCATAGAGGTGTTTGCATGACTATCCCTTATTAAAATCTACCTTCCAATCTCATAGGGGGAAAAAGTCCTCGGGATAGCCCCTGCACTCCGTAGTCTGGCTAACCAAAAGTACCTTCAAAAGACTTTAAGGCAGTACCATGAAATCTCTAATTTTGGGTTTTAGTGGAATCAGGAGCCACAAGGCAATAACAAGTGGAAAAAAATTTTTTTTTCATTTCTCAAAGTCAGTCAACATTTCAGTTATCCAAGGTAAGGACACTTAATCATGACATGTCAGGTTTGGCAGAGATAAATCCCCACCCAGATTCACATACAAGGTACTGGGGTTGACCCAGATGGCCTCTCCTGTCCCCTTCATGAATGATGTGTGTTGGGAGTTGTGGAGAAGAGAGGAGGAATTATTACATCAGTCTCTTCCACCCACAAACACTAGAGAACAACTGCAAAAGGAACGGATCATCAGTGAACACCAAGACAACCAGACACAGCACAAATGCCACTCTCAGTAAGGTAAACGTTATCCTCCTTTGAACAAACAAGGAGACCACGTCTAAGAGAATTTAAGCAACTTTCCCAGGATCAGAGGACCGTGTAGCAGGGACATCTGAACAGCAAAATTCAGTTCAGTTGAAAACCATGACCTCCTACAGGCATTCTCAGCCTATTAATCCCCGAGCCAAAGGCTGCCGGCCAGCAGGAAAGCTAAGATGACTTTTGTGTGATAAATCTTTGACAAACCAAGCAAGAAAAAGTGGGATGTGGACTCCAGTGTTTTGATTCCAAAACCAGGCTCATTCTCCTACTTCAGCAACCTGAGAATGGGCCAGAGGACCTCACGGATGCTCTTAGTACCCCAGTCTGGGGTTCAAAAAGGAAGGCCTGTTTTTTCTGATCATGTTCATATTCTGGGTGTGCCCACATAGGAATATATAGCTACATCGTGTCTGCAGCACCCTACTAAAATCACACATAGTCCTGTAAAGTTGAAATGCCCACACAAGTTTTAGAAAGAGCCTGGAACATGTGTCCATTATTTGCCTGACAACTACTCCCTTTTGGATGATGGTAATGGGATGTAATGAGAAAATTCACTTAAAAACTCACTGTTCCCCACTGACTGAAAGTTCATATTTTCAATCTTTGTAATTAATCAGTCAACAGGTGTATTACCAAAGCGACTTACCGAATAATAAATGATGATCTGTCAAAGTCCAGAGCTATAAGAGAAAAGAAAAACAACAATATATCAAGCTATTCAAAAGCAACAAAAAAGATGCAACTAACTCTTGAGAAAACTGACAGGTTAAATTTTATTCAAATTTATTTAGATGGAATAGTCTTGAGATGTGGTTAGTTTTGATGATCTATTATTGCCAGGAGCAAGAAACTTTGTATGAATGTCTGAAAAACAATTGTACTTGCTAGGTTTTCATCAGGATTAAATGGTGAGTCTTAAACATCTTAGTCAATAGCTCAATATGGAACAACTAATCTAGAGTACAGTTTACAGGTAAATTAAATTGACATGCCTCACAGGGTCCACTTTCTCAAAATTAAACACCATACAACAACTGCAGTATAAATGACTATAGTGGACAGCCCATCATTCTCAACTTTTTCCCAAGCTAAACTCTCTCAATCATGCTGAAGTCATTTTTCATTCAATTAGAACTTGTTTGGAGTCAGGCTTCATGAATGTCACTGAGAAGACAGAAATAATCAAGGCACAGTACTTTCCTCCAAGAGGCACAAAGTCTACTTTGTGGCACAAAGTTGATGGTCAAGTAAACCAAAAATGGCAAGATAATCCAATGGCATAAGACCAGAGAATTTTGTGAATATCAGGCTCAGAACCATTTCACCCAGTTCAGGGAATGTTTTCAAGAAAAAAATTACACAAGTGAAATTATTTACAAAATACAAACAGACTCACAAACTTAAAAAACACACTATAGTTACCAAAGGGGAAATGGGGGGCAGGCAGATAAACCAGGACACTGGGATTAACATATACACAGTACTACATATAAAATAAATTATCAACAAGGACTTATTGTGTAGCACAGGGAACTCTGCTCAATATTCTATAATAACCCACATGGAAAAAGAATTTGAAAAAGAGTGGATATATGTATACACACACACATACACATACACACACACACACACACACACACACATATATATATATAACTGAGTCAATCTGCTGTACACCTGAAACTACTACAACATTGTAAATTAACTCTACTCCAATATAAAATAAAAAATTAAATTAAAAAATAACTCATAAGTGTGAGCAACAGCATAGAAAATCAAAGGCATTCTAGTTATCTAATAATAATTGGGCTAAAGAATTTGGGGATGTCCATTGTGCTACAGTGCAATCTTTTTGGCTATTTGACCAAGGATGGCAGATAGATTTCTGATCATCTTTTTGTTTACATACACTCCTACGTTAGGAACCAAGATTCCCCAAGATTTTGTACCTTTATCTCGGTATCTTGCTAACAGAGATTGCTTGATTCTGTAAATAAGAGGGAAGGGAGGCACATATACTTCTG
>SJYC01088550.1:0-22502 GCA_006408675.1 Madoqua kirkii
TCAAAGTCCAGAGCTATAAGAGAAAAGAAAAACAACAATATATCAAGCTATTCAAAAGCAACAAAAAAGATGCAACTAACTCTTGAGAAAACTGACAGGTTAAATTTTATTCAAATTTATTTAGATGGAATAGTCTTGAGATGTGGTTAGTTTTGATGATCTATTATTGCCAGGAGCAAGAAACTTTGTATGAATGTCTGAAAAACAATTGTACTTGCTAGGTTTTCATCAGGATTAAATGGTGAGTCTTAAACATCTTAGTCAATAGCTCAATATGGAACAACTAATCTAGAGTACAGTTTACAGGTAAATTAAATTGACATGCCTCACAGGGTCCACTTTCTCAAAATTAAACACCATACAACAACTGCAGTATAAATGACTATAGTGGACAGCCCATCATTCTCAACTTTTTCCCAAGCTAAACTCTCTCAATCATGCTGAAGTCATTTTTCATTCAATTAGAACTTGTTTGGAGTCAGGCTTCATGAATGTCACTGAGAAGACAGAAATAATCAAGGCACAGTACTTTCCTCCAAGAGGCACAAAGTCTACTTTGTGGCACAAAGTTGATGGTCAAGTAAACCAAAAATGGCAAGATAATCCAATGGCATAAGACCAGAGAATTTTGTGAATATCAGGCTCAGAACCATTTCACCCAGTTCAGGGAATGTTTTCAAGAAAAAAATTACACAAGTGAAATTATTTACAAAATACAAACAGACTCACAAACTTAAAAAACACACTATAGTTACCAAAGGGGAAATGGGGGGCAGGCAGATAAACCAGGACACTGGGATTAACATATACACAGTACTACATATAAAATAAATTATCAACAAGGACTTATTGTGTAGCACAGGGAACTCTGCTCAATATTCTATAATAACCCACATGGAAAAAGAATTTGAAAAAGAGTGGATATATGTATACACACACACATACACATACACACACACACACACACACACACACATATATATATATAACTGAGTCAATCTGCTGTACACCTGAAACTACTACAACATTGTAAATTAACTCTACTCCAATATAAAATAAAAAATTAAATTAAAAAATAACTCATAAGTGTGAGCAACAGCATAGAAAATCAAAGGCATTCTAGTTATCTAATAATAATTGGGCTAAAGAATTTGGGGATGTCCATTGTGCTACAGTGCAATCTTTTTGGCTATTTGACCAAGGATGGCAGATAGATTTCTGATCATCTTTTTGTTTACATACACTCCTACGTTAGGAACCAAGATTCCCCAAGATTTTGTACCTTTATCTCGGTATCTTGCTAACAGAGATTGCTTGATTCTGTAAATAAGAGGGAAGGGAGGCACATATACTTCTGGATGTATAGACAATGGGGAAACATAATGTTCTAATAAACATAAACTTTCTACTTGTCAGCTACTAAAAAATGAAAAGAAAAAAGAAAAAAGTGTGAAGCTTCATCTACATCTTGAAGAACAAGTAAAAGTTTACCAGATAGAGAAAAAGGAAGAGGACTCCAGGTAAAGGGAACAACCTACGGAGAGGCTCAGGGGTAGGAGGAAACATGTATGTTGGAATGAGGCATGTGCATAGTCTCCTAGCACAGACAACAAACTAGCAGCATGAGCAAGAAAACACACCTACACTGCACTCAAAGGTTTTGGAATTCTTATTAGCAGAGCATAACCTAGACACTCCTGGCTGAAACAACAGCCACATGTCCTTGGGCATGGATTTCTGAGCCTCAATTTCCTCATCTGTGAACAAAAAAGGGGGGGGGGGGGACAATGATATCACTCTGAAACATTATAATAATAAAAATAAGCTAATAGATTTGAACTTACTTTGAAAACTGACAACTGGTTTTCTTTATTTAGTAAACTTAAGATATGATTATGGATTTCTTTTTAGAAAACAAATAACATGAAAAGAATTATTACCCAATGTTACTCTTTTCTCTCACTTAAAAGAAAACTTTATCTTCCATTTCAACTACTCTTCTACATAGACAGCAAGGTCTTTAGGTAAAACGCTGTAGGCCTCAAGTGACAATTCCAGTGAGATCCACTTTATCCCTCATTGACACAATATAAACAGACCTTCAGCAGGCCTGAGGCTCCTTTGATGAGCCTTTCTGAAATGTGCGCATCCATATCTTAGTAGCCATGAAACTAAAAGACGCTTACTCCTTGGAAGAAAAGTTATGACCAACATAGATAGCATATTCAAAAGCACAGACATTACTTTGCTGACTAAGGTCCATCTAGTCAAGGCTATGGTTTTTTCCTGTGATCGTCTATGGATGTGAGAGTTGGACTGTGAAGAAGGCTGAGTGCTGAAGAATTGATGCTTTTGAAGTGTGGTGTTGGAGAAGACTCTTGAGAGTCCCTTGGACTGCAAGGAGATCCAACCAGTCCATTCTGAAGGAGATCAACCCTGGGATTTCTTTGGAAGGAACGATGCTGAAGCTGAAGCTCCAGTACTTTGGCCACCTCATGGGAAGAGTTGACTCACTGGAAAAGACTCTGATGCCGCAAGGGACTGGGGGCAGGAGAAAAAGGGGACAACCGAGGATGAGATGGCTGGATAGCATCACGGACTTGATAGATGTGAATCTGAGTGAACTCTGGGAGTTGGTGATAGACAGGGAGGCCTGGCGTGCTGCGATTCATGGGGTCGCAAAGAGTCGGACACGACTGAGCGACTGAACTGAACTGAACTGAATATCTTAGTAGACATGTCACTGTCAGCTTTAGCTACAACAAAATTCCCACTGATATGTGATTCTCACTCCCATCAACTGCCTCATTCTACCACACTTTGAATTCATTTCTTTATTCAATTAGCAATCATAAAAATATACTGAGCACCTTCTCTATGCACAGAACATTGCTCCAGTTAGGGCAACTATGTTTTCTGAAACACAAATCAGATTGGATGTTCAAACAACCAAAAATGCACAGAAAGAACAGAGTGCTTCCAAGTGAGCCCACTATGGACAGAAGTCCAATGTATTATCTATTGCATGAGCACACTGTGGATAATTTGCCTATATGACATTTAAAGGGTATTTATTCATTGATACATTCAACAAATACTTACCGACTCCCTACTCAGTACTGGGAATGCTAATGATAAATAAAAACAGACACCACTTCTGCCTATGAGTTACTTGCCATTTGAAATGGAAGACAGAAATTAGTGAAGTGGTTATGGATACAAGTAAACCGGCAAATGTGATATAATTGCTATGCTATAAAGGTATTTAGTCAGGGAAGCCAAGTAAGCACTCCTCGGGAAATAATGCTTCAGCTGAGATCTGAAGGTAATTAAGTAGAGAGGAGACAATTCCATCCAGAAGGAATGCATGTGTAAAGGCACTGTGGCAGAGTAAGCAGAGGAGACTAATTTTGGAAGCAGAACAAAGAACGCCAGAAGGAAAATAATATGAAGTAGGCTGGATGCAAAAAAGGTTAAAGAAAAATGTTCAGCACTTATATGCTTATACCAAGAGCAATAAGAAGCCACTGAAAGGATACACAGAGGTATAAGGCATGACATCAATTTGATCTTGAATGGCATAATATTTGTCAGGAGGACTATGTATGTCCAGCTTTAGCAATAAATTAAGGGAAATACCATAAGGTTATGACCAAACTAGATAGCATATTCAAAAGCAGAGACATTACTTTGCCGACTAAGGTCCGTCTAGTCAAGGCTATGGTTTTGCCAGTAGTCATGTATGGATGTGAGAGTTGGACAGTGAGGAATGCCGAGCTCTGAAGAATTGATGCTTTTGAACTGTGGTGTTGGAGAAAACTCTTGAGAGTCCCTTGGACTACAAGGAGATCCAACCAGTCCATTCTGAAGGAGATCAGCCCTGGGATTTCTTTGGAAGGAATGATGCTAAAGCTAAAACTCCAGTACTTTGGCCACCTCAGGCGAAGAGTTGACTCACTGGAAAAGACTTTGATGCTGGGAGGGATTGGGGGCAGGAGAAGAAGGGGACGATCGAGGATGAGATGGCTGGATGGCATCACTGACGCAATGGACGTGAGTCTGAGTGAACTCCAGGAGTTGGTGATGAACAGGGAGGCCTGGCATGCTGCGATTCATGGGGTCACAAAGAGTCGGACACGACTGAGTGACTAAACTAAACTGAACTGAAATTCTCCAAAGTCAGAGATCTTTGTTCACTGAGGTACCCCAAATACCTAGTACAGTACCTGGTTCATGGGAGGAACTCAATAAATACTTGCTGAATGAATAATGAGACAAGCCTTTGAGAGGATGGAAAAAGCATCCATTCCAGAGATCAGACAGGATGTTAAGAGGCAGCATGTAAGCTATATCTTGAAGACCAGGTAGGATCAGGCTAGAAGAGAGGACGAGCTTGGGCTTTCTAGACAGATATTTCAGGGAAAGAGGCCTGTCTGAACCAAGGCAAGGAGGCCACTAGGGCATGGACATTATGAGCCATTCACCTTGGCTGGAGTACAGGGTGCGTGAACGAATGTCATGCAAGGTAAACTACAAAGGTAGGCTAAGGTTAGATGCTACAGGGCCTCCCTGAGTGCCAAAGTTATTTCCCAAGCTGATCCATATATCTTCTCTTGGCACTAGGAGCTCCCACTTACAGAAACAGTTTGTGCTGCAGCAGGAGAAAACAGGCGCCAGGAAATCCAACTCTTGAAAACTAAGAACTCTACACCAATGTGATGATAGATTTTTTGTTTGTTTGTTTTTATTTGGAAATTCCAGCATATGAGCCAGCCCTCCTCAGCACACCCTCCAGGGAGCCACTGGGACCATCTTCCCTCTATCTGACATGGGAATCTCACCACTGCAGCCTTCACTGGTCATACCCTTGGGGAGGTGGAAAAGAGGATGCGGAACTGAACAAACGTAATCTGGAATTTCAGGCACCATCCAAGAGAAGCACGCGCAGCAGTTCCGTCATACAGAACTTCTAAAGTGCTTTTCCCATGGAGACTCCAAATCCTGTTTACTTGCCACTATTAATCTATGTTGAATCACATGTGGAGAACTCAGAACTGTTGGAATGAATTACTGATCACAAGAGTTATGAGTGTTACTTGGAGGGAGGAATGAAATTCAGATATGCTATTTCACCCTGTGTGTGGGTGTATCTCATTCCTTTCTTAATTTCTAGATATTAGGTTAGGTTCACTAAAAAAGTAAGTCTGGAAGTCAGGAGCCTCAGATGGTAATCCTGAGTTGCCACAAATGAGATTAAGATTTAGTTACTTAACCTTTCCAGATTTTCTCGTCTATTAAAAACAAAGTAGGAGGGTAGTGAGAAGGGGCAGAGGTGGAGAGTCAAGGGTTGAGAAAGTGAATAATTGGAGGCATGCTGTGGCTGGACCACGTCAAAGTCTTTCACTTTGAAAGAAGCATTTAGGTGAGGGATGGTCCAGGGCAGCAGAAAGCGAGTGGTGTATGGAATCAGAATTGGTTCTGAATCCCAATCCCTTGCTTACTGGCCACGTGTCCTCCTAAGCAAGGCTCAACTGAGCACTCACTCTTTGTCTATTCCAAACGCTTTACGGTGTTAACTCAATTAATCCTTATAACTAACTCCATGAGGAGAATCATCCCATGGAGGGAAGGGGATAGGTGAGGAAACTGAGGCACAGAAATCACAACTTGCTCAAGGGCAACAGAACTGACAGTCTTTATGGTGCAGAAGTATCTCACTGAGCCTCTTTTAAGATGTTGTGTTTCCATAATGCATAGGAATAATGGTAATACCAATAATAGCCACCATAAATATTATATAAGGGTGAGTTGGAAAACATTTTAGGTAAATCACAGGCTGACATCTAAAGGACTTTCCAGCTCCAATTCAACAGTATTAATAATTGTATCTACTTAGCGTCTAATGTACTCCAATACTCCAATAGGCATGTTTACCCCTATTTTTCAGAGGACATTGAGGCAGCTAGTAAGCACTGGTCCTAGAACCATTCTGGCGCATCTGAACTCCAGTCTGCCTGGTCCTGCAGGCCCTACTCTTAGGATTCAATGATGCAATTCACAGGCCCAAGAATCCCAGCACAAAGAGGCCTGAGCCCACACAGATAAACTGGGCCAATATGTTTCTAGAACTCTTTGACCTTAAATCACTCTGGAGTGAGAAAATGAGAAAGGCAAGGAGTGTGTCCAGATTACCCAGTCGTGAAAGACAGATGTTCTTGGGAATATTCGGAAGATGCTCTGCTGCCTCCTGTGGGCACAGAGGACAGGCCTCTCCAGGGACTATTCCTAGCTACATTCACATGGTCACCAGCCAGTCAGGAAATCAAGCTGAATGGCTGGCAGACTAGAATATGATCCATTGCCCAGACCATGGTAAGCAGCAGCTCTCAGGCCTCCATATGTTTTAGATGGCCCAAGAAGATGACCTAGTACCAAGTGGGTGCTCAGGGTCAGACACCAAAGGCTTACTCAGGTGTGTGTCTTGAGAAAACCTGTGGATATAAGGCTGTGGGCCTGGTGCAGAGGCCCAACCAGTTCTCACCACAGTGTTGTCAAGAGGACAACTTGGTGCAGTGTAAAGACAAGCAAGTCTTTGAAGCCAGACAGACTGAGATATTCCAAATCTTATCACGCTGTTTACCTGCTTTATGTCCTTGAACAAGTGATGAGCCAATCAGAGTTTGTTTCCTCCTCTGTAAAATGAAGACAGAGAAACCGTGCTTCAAAGGGTTGCTGTGAGGACTTTCTGAAGGAATATGAAAAGGAGTACGTCAAGGCTGTATATTGTCACCCTGCTTATTTAACTTATATGCAGAGAACATTAAGCGAAATGCTGGGCTGGAGGAAGTACAAGCTGGAATCAAGGTTGCCAGGAGAAACCTCAATAACCTCAGATATGCAGATGACACCACCCTTATGGCAGAAAGTGAAAAAGAACTAAAGAGCCTCTTGATGAAAGTGAAAGAGGAGAGTGAAAAGTTGGCTTAAAGATCAACATTCAGAAAATGAAGATCATGGCATCCAGGCCCATCACTTCATGGGAAATAGATGGGGAAAAGGTGGAAACAGTGGCTGACTTTGTTTTTCTGGGCTCCAAAATCACTGCAGATGGTGACTGCAGCCATGAAATTAAAAGATGCTTACTCCATGGGAGAAAAGTTATGACCAACCTAGACAGCATATTAAAAAGCAGAGGCATTACTTTGCCAACAATGGTCCATCTAGTCAAGGCTATGGTTTTTCCAGTAGTCATGTATGGATGTTGAGAGTTGGACTATAAAGAAAGCTGAGCACCAAAGAATAGATGCTTTTGAACTGTGGTGTTGGAGGAGACTCTTGAGAGTCCTTTGGACTGCAAGGAGATCCAACCAGTCCATCCTAAAGGAGATCAGTCCTGGAGGTTCATTGGAAGGACTGATATTAAAGCTGAAACTCCAATACTTTGGTCACCTGATGTGAAGATCTGACTTATTTGAAAAGACCCTGATGCTGGGAAGGGTTGGGGGCAGGAGAAGGGAACGACAGAGGATAAGATGGTTGGATGGCATCACTGACTTGATGGACATGAGTTTGGGTAAACTCCAGGAGTTGGTGATGGACAGGGAGGCCTGGTGTGCTGCGGTTCATGGGGTCACAAAGAGTCAGACACGACTGAGCGACTGAACTGACTGACTGATATATAAAGTTCCCAATGCATAGAAGGTGTTCAAAAATGTTCATCTGCTCTTCCCTGCTGAGGAAGAAGAGCTCTTCTTTAATACCTGGTCCCCATCAGAAGATAAGCAAGTACCCTGAGAGATTGGAGAGGGAATACAGCTTCCTCTGAGTCAACATCAATCACTTATTACTCATTGATTTATTCACTCAGTAAAAATTTACTGAGCATATACAGTGTGTTGGGCACTGTACTGAATGCTTGAGAGGATTAGACATGGAGCCTTGCTATCCCCTCCCCCACCACCCCCCACACACACTCCTGCTCCCTGCAAGAACACCTGAGACAAAGAAAAGGGTCAGAAAGAATCATCTCCCTCTCAGAGGCAGGTCGTCAAGGAGCAGAGCCAATAGCCCAGTGAACCCACTGTGTAGCTGCAGTCAGGAAGGGCAATAGCATCCAGGTGCTGAGAAATTGCTCTGTACGGAGAAAGGGGTGGCGCAAACACTACTCCTTTAACCAGTACCTCCAGTCCCAGCCCTGCATGCACACAGGAGGTGCTTGTCAGGAAGACAGAGCAGATTCCAGGGCAAAGCAGACTAGGGAATTGTGAATGAAAGGCCTTTGGGGGTCTAAAGTAAAGAAATTTACAACTCTGTTGATTCTGACCTGGGGAGAGGTTCCCAGTAGGAACTGAGAACATACTCAAAAAGCCCCTGGAGACTGATCACTGAATTTTCTATCAAGTCAGTTATATTCAATAAAAGGTATCAAAGGAGTTGGGAATAATGGGGTGTCAGACTTATGGGAGAGGGTAGATATTTTTCTGATATTTCTTATATGTAACCCAAATTCAGTTCTATCCACAATGTTGTGATCTACATTCCATGTTCAGAGAGTCAGAATGCTTCTGGGTGGGATGGGATGGGATGAGTGGGAAAGGAGAGGTGAAGCAGAACACTCCCTATCTGTAGAGGTGCTCTGCTGGATGCCATGTGGTGGGCCATGGGAGGCTGGACTGGACAGCCATCAAGGCTTCTCCGAGCCCTGAGGTTCCTTGCCCTTGGTTCCATGTGATAAAGGATTCCCATTTCCCTGAATGCTTTGGGTCTCCTTGACATTATTCTGCTACTTTCACTGCAATCCAATCCAAAAACACACAGGGTTTGGGATCAAAACTGTTGGGAGGATTCCCAGAGCACACTGTGCTCAGCAGCTGATACATTCCCTGGACAGCCAGAGAGGTCTTCAGCTTCATGATGGGGCTCACCATGTGGGCCTTCCCACAGGAGGCCATCCGAGGGAAGAGGGCTGCCAGCTAATGGCCCAAGAGGACTTCTTTCTCCTCTCCTCGAGGGGAAGTCCAGGCCTGAGAGTAGAAATGACTTCAACTTGCATATTCCTTACAGCTCTCACTCAGCAGCTGACAGTTCAGAGTCCTGAGGAATGGGAGAACTCTACACAGCTTCTATGGGTCAAAGAAAGGGCTTATCCCTGGTTTCACTCAGAAAACAGCACACAGAAAATAGCATCAGAGGCAATCTCTAAAGTTTCTCATTATGGTGCCTTGGGATGAAGACAGGGGCTAATCCTTAAAGCTGAATAAAAGTGGAAGAAGTTTAACTTCTTCCAGATCTCTTACCCTGAAGCCAGTGCAGACACTGGCAGGGAGCTCTGAAAGAGGCTTCATCTCAATGCTTGAATCCTAGGTAAAAATTTCGTGCTGGGTGGTCAGGTTGGTTTCAGCATGTGATCAGGACATTCAGAGGCAATAATGTTGAGTAACAAGCATGAGCATGAAATGAGGAATCTGACAAATGTTAAAAAGAAAAAAAATCCAGAATTATAATGTGTTAGAACGGTTCTTCTCTGCCGTGTTTACTCAAGTATTTGATCTTTCCCTCCTCCCAATCTTCTAAATTTTGAGAAGAAAATACTTTGAACTTTATTTTCATACCATATCCTCTCACAGAGATTCCAAAGCTGCAAGCAGTGTTACCTAACTGGGAGGGCTTAGGAAGAACATCCAAAAATGTACAAACAGTGAGACATCAAACGTGGCTGAGGAAGTGGAAGAAATACTGACCATATCATCACCATTATTATAATAATCACTTTATTTTTAGTTTAAAGAGCAGCATTAATTTTCTTTCTTGTGCATTTCTGTAAAGCATCTTATTTGCCTATTAAAGAATTCAAACCATCAAGACAGAGAAACCTGGTAATTAGTCACCTTTATTATTAAAGGAGTAATTATACAATAACCACTTGACTTGGGTGAGGCAGCAAATGGAGCAGACGGTCTACTAAGTGGACTGTCTTAGGAGAAGGGGGAACTAAGCTTCAGCTGTCCACACACCCTCAGTGTTGCCAGGGCAGGTCACCAGTCTCCGTAAGCCTCAGGTTCCTTGCCTCCAAACAGAATGGCAGCTTCTTCTTGACCTAAGGGTACCATGAGAAGCACTTTGGAGCCCTGTGTGTAAAATGTCTTTGTCAACTGTATACCTTCTCCAATTCAGGGCATGACAGACATAAACAATAGGGTGGCCTCTGGTTTATCACAAGTAAAGAAGGAACCTGCCTTTTTTTAGTTTGTATTTTATATTGCAGTACAGTTGATTTACAATGCTGTGTTAATTTCACATGTACAGCAAAGTGATTGCTATCCATGTCCATAGATTCATTATTTTTCAGATTCTTTTTTCATATAGGCTATTACAGAATACTGAGTAGAATTTCCTGTGCTACATGGTAGATCCCTGTTGATAATCTATTTTATATATAATAGAATGTATATGTTAATCCTAAACTCCAAATTTATCCATTCCCTCTACCTTTCCCCTTTGATTATCATGTTTGTTTTCAAAGTCTGTGAGTCCGTTTCTGTTTTGTAAATAATTTCATTTGTATCACTTTTTTTAGATTCCACATATAAGTGATATATTTGTCTTTGTCTGACTTACTTCACTTAGTACAGTAATCTCTAGGTCCATCCGTGTTGCTGCAAAAAGCAGTGCTTCATTTTTTATGGCTGAGTAATATTCCACTGTATATACGTACCACCTCTTCTTTATGCATTCCTCTGTCAATGGACAATTAGGTTGCTTCCACTATTGTAAATAGTGCTGCAATGAATTTTTCAGTGGTTTTTTTTCAGTATGACAGCTGGTCATAGATTAAAAATTAAAATTGTCATTTTGAGTAATAAAGGAATGTGGAGAGTGGTCATGATGATGCTAAACTTAGAAAATCAGGCCTGAATGCTGCTGAGCAGTTTAAAATAAATGTATTCCTTCATTCACTGGGCACTTTTTTATGAAGTACTGGGGAAACTGAGGCACGAGCCCTCAGTGTGAAGGGGGCCCAAGCCCAGAGTTTTATGAAGAGATTAGCAGAACAGGGCAGCTGTTTATAACAACACAGACTGAGGTATGCATCAGCCCAGAGGAGGACACCTTACCCAGATGGGGTGGAGGGGAGCAAATTCCCTCTTAAACAGATCTGATGACTGAAGTCTAAGAGCGCATCTGCAGAAGCAGAGTGAACCTCCTTCAGTTTGCTCCAGAGTGCCCGAGTTTGCCTTTCCTTTTCCACCCAGGTGTCAGTAGCCTTTGGGGTCTGTCTGGCACAACCTTTCCTTTGCACCTGTCTCTGAGGAGCACTTGTCATCCCCAGCTGCTTGCCATGCTGGCAGTTTTTCGACAAGGCTCTCCACCTTTAGGCACAGGAACAAAGGCTGTGGACGGGGCAGCTGCTGCTGCTAACCCGAGGCTTGAGCTCACGGTGCCCTATTCCCCAGGGAGATTAATCACCCCTTCCTCCCAGGGGCAGCACCTTCAAGTGTCGAGAGGCAGAACGCTTCCACTATTGTTGGAGAGCTGCTCCCTGTGCATTTGAGCAGGGAGGATTAGGGTGTGTCTCAAGTTGGCCTGGGGAAAACCCTGTTTCCCCAAATACAGCACGCAATTATATCAGAGGGCACAATCCTGTGAGCAAATAACGATGGGGCTGGAAAAGAAGAAGCTAATGATTTATGTCATTTCCCTCTACCCCTGACTTTCACAAAGCTCCATTACTCAGACCCAGGGCAAAGGTCTGAGTAAGCCGGGGCCCTTCTCACACACAAACCATGACATGGTGAGTGGTTTGGGCCTTCTGCACAGAGTTCCCTACCTCTGCTTCTGTGCTTCAAGGAAGCTCCAACCCACCCCACAAGACCCCACTCAAACATCACCTCTGATCTGTAGTCTGTGCCAGCAGAGAGGACAGAGTTACAGTACCAAGTTCTGAACTGCCAAGACCAGGTGCAATGGAGCTGGGCATATTTGATACTACAACAAGTCAGGGTTCTTATAGAAGACAATGAAAGGGATATCAAGTAGGCAATAAACAGTACCTGTGCCCCCCAAACTGCATTTTATACTTTCCATCCACCATCTTCCCATTTTGGTGATCAAAAGATATTTTAATACATCAAAAGTTTATTATGTTATTTTGTCCAACCTAAACTTTCCACACTGAAAGAGTCAAAAAATGGATTCTTCCCTCACTTTCTATCAAATACCTGCAGACCATACAATGAGAAACACACACATTTGAGCCTAATAACATTCCTATGAGGTAAATGTTATTATTCACATTTTATAAATAATTGAGGCATCAAATGATCAAGTGGGTTACAAATTTTACCCAGTCAGGAAGGGTAAACTTGAGGTTAGAATCCAAGGCTTCTGACTACAAATCTAGATCTTTCTCCATCAAAACCAGATACTAGATAGAGAAACAAAGAAACTAAGAGAAAAAAAGACAGGTGGATTATGCTAACATTTTAAATAGAATTAACTACTGAAAGGAGAGAAAGAGAACGAGATAAGATATCTTCTCTTAAAGATAAGTCTAAAGTCCACAGATATAGAGCAAAGACAAGTGTGGCCCCACTCCCACTAAGATCGAACAGGGTACTAATTAAAGTAAGGGGTTTAGGGAAGGACATAGGTCTTTCCATGATGTCTTTTTTCCTTCATTTGTTCAACCATGCAACAAACTGTGGTTGCGTATCCACTCTGGTCAGCCCTTGCTGGATATGCAGAGAGAAGAGCCTCTGGCCTCCAGAAGCTTCTAGTCTCCACAAGCATCCTGACTTCAGCCACATGAATCTGCTAACTATTGCTCTGAACGCTCAGGTCATTGTTTAGACTTCCATGCTTTACGCAGGCCACACCCTCCTCCTGAGGAATGTCTTTCACATCTTCTCTTCCTGAAAAAATTTTGCTCAGCTTTCCAAGTCCAGCCACATGGCCCATCCCAGGTGCAGCTCAGGCTGTGGAACCCCTCTGAGTTCCTTCTCACGCTGCCCAGGACTCTGCCTCGGCTCTGTGCACTGGGGTACACGTAGAGGAGTTCTCATTCAGAGCCTGCCGTCCTTGCAAGTGAACTAAGGAAGTCTCCACAGCTGAAGAGGCCACCCTCTCCCAAGCCAATCTGATTTGCCTTCCAACTCAAAGCAAAGGAAGCAGAACACAACCAGGTGATGATGGATGTAAACTAATCCATGGTAAGAAATCCTTGTGGAAGAGAAGTTAACGAAGAGAAGGAAGAGGGTCTGTATGCTTCTGTAACTCAACAGCAACTCAGACAGTATTCTATACCCTTGATTCTGTCAATAAACTATAATTATTATAGCTCCGTTTGTCAGAGTTAGAAGTTAATATTCAGACACTCTGAACAAGTGCTCATATCTGGAGGACGTGTGCTAGTCTAGAAAAGTAACCCTAAACAAATAACTTGTCAGAACTTGTATAGCCCTGCCTTCATTGCCAACACTGACCCTCGGTGGTAACAGCCCTCTGGTTACTGGAAAGGAGATTTTATCATGGCACAGGGATCACTTGGCTCCAAGACAAGTTCCATCTGCTTTCTTTCATGTTCACCAAGGTACTTCGAGGATTAATTTCCTCCCCTTGCTAGGCTTGCAATCCAGCATAATGAAGAGAAGTATGGCCTATGGTAGCAAACTCTACAGTATTCAAAATCCAACACAACCATTTTCTTAGTTAGGCAACTAACATCATCTCTTTGAGGCTCAGTTCCCTTGTCTCTGAAATTATAACAAAGAGATAAACACCAACATTATAAGATGTTTGTGGGAAGAGATGATATAATGCAGACAGTGCACAGGCTTCGCAGTTAGCCCTCAGTACACTGGTAGTTATTATTAGTGACAAATTCTTACTGTTACTTCTTTGATACGATATCTGGAAGGTATCTTTCTATCTTAAAAATTCAGGCATTGATATTTAGTTTCTACCCCACTACTGTAAGAAGTAAGAATACACTGAGTACAAAAGTTACCTTGCTAATGTCTAGGGATGCTGCTCTGATAATGTTCTTGTACCTCAAAGCCTTGGGTTAGTCCCCTAAAGACATTACTGCCCTGGCAGCAGCTTTCAGCCCTCCCTGAAATCCTCACACCCACTCTAGTGCGCCTGCAGGTTCTATATTGCTATCCTGCTTCCATGAACTGCAAATGCCCTGCTCTGTGAATACTCTCCCTACCAAAATATCAGCTCCCGGAGGCCAAGGCTTATGTCCTCCCTCTGTAGCTCAGGATCTGGCCTGGAACAAATCTTATCATGTACGTACTGGACAAATGATTTTAGCAGGGAGAAAGAGGGCATTATTGATTGAGTCCATGAGTGACCGCAATGCTAGAAGACCTTAGTTCTCTTTGTATCTATTTCCCCCCAATTCTAGTCATCTTAAAACATTCATTATTCCCAGTGTCCTAGTCTCTCTTCTTTCCACTCGCTTTTCCAACATTCACTCCCTTCTCTGCTTCCTATCCTGAAAACTCAAAACTGAGTGAGTGCTATATGGCTTGTTGACAGCACTCATCAGTCCAGAACTCATGAAGTATCCCTTCCAAGAGGTCAATAAAAGTCAAGCCAAACCTGGCCTGTCCATGAAGCACCTTAGGCTTACAAATAAAGAAGAAAGGAACACGGAATTTGGCTTCCCAGGAAGCTCAATGGTAAAGAATCCACCTGACAATGCAGGAGACACAGGTTTGATTCCTGGGTCAGGAAGATCCCCTGGAAAAAGAAATAGCAACCCACTTCAGAATTCTTGCCTGAGAAATCCCTTGGATAGATGAGCCTGGCGGGCTACAGTCCAGGGGGTCACAAAAGAGCTGGACATGACTTAATGCTAAACAATATGATTAAGTCATAAAAGAGACACAAAATCCAATCAGAGAAAGGAGTGGGCCAGCCAGGTAGCTGCCCAGAACACCAACTGTATTAGAATGCCAAATAGGTTCCCCAAATCTCAGGGATACGACACTTCTTGGCTTCCTGGTATTGACACATCTAATGCAGGTCAGCAGGGTATTCAGCTCCGTCTAGTCATTCAGGGACCTAGTCTGGCAGTGGAGCAAGTGATCGGGTTGTCACACCACCAGCTTAAAAAACGGCTCCAGGCTTCAGCAAGGGATGGGATAGAGCAAGGGACTCGCCTTCGCTTTTAAAGGTTGGCCGGAAATGACATGTATCACTTCCACTCAGTGCTCATTAGCCAGAATTAGGCAATAACTTATCTTATTTCAGTTCTCCTGGGTTTCCTTACCCTACTGGTCTCCACTCAGGTGCCTTTTCCCAATAAAACCTCTTGCTTTGTCAGCACATGTGCCTCCTCAGACAATTCATTTCTGAGTGTTAGACAAGAGCCCAGTTTCGGGCCCTGCAAGGGGACCGCCTTCCCGCAACAAATGGCGACTCTGGTGGGGACTCTTCTTCGCTGAGACTGACATCCTGACCACTCGGGGTACTCAGGGGCCAGCTTGCCTGCCAATGGACCAGACCCAGTGGCCGCAGCTAGGACCCTTTTGTCCCTGGTCTCCTCCTGATGAGGACAAATGGCCAGAGTGCCCCGACTGTAAGGAACAAGAGACTTTATTGACCTCTCTCACCTTCCCTCTCTCTTTCCTCTCCTTAACCCTTCCTATCCTTCCCCGTTTTTCTAGGCCCCCGGTCCTGGATGCAGGAATCTGGTTGAAGGGCCCTCAGCCTGAGCTGAGGATTGGAGACTGATCACCTCCTTTTGGCAGAGAACTCGAATTCTGGTTCTGGTCTGGTCCGATTTCTGGTAGGGCTGAGTTCCAGTCCTCCCTTCTCTGAGGCCCAGGGAAAAGTCCCATAATGCCTGAGTATCTGTAGGTGGCAGGAGACGTCTGTAAGGCCACCCCTTTCGCCCCTCTCTCCTGCCTCCTCCCCCTTCTTCTCTCAACCTGGTTTCCTTTCCTCCCTTGAAATCTTTGATGTTAGTACTTAGATCTGAAGTTCTGTGTCTCTATAGGAGGTTTTCTGAGAGACTGTATTATTGTACTTAAGGGCTTCCCTGGTGGAGCCAAGGTTAAAGCGTCTGCCTGCAATGTGGGAGACCTGGGTTTGATCTCTGGGTCGAAAAGATCCGCTGGAGAAGGAAATGGCAACCCACTCCAGTATTCTTGCCTAGAGAATCCCATGGACGGAGAGGGTTGGTGGGCTACAGTCCACGGGTCACAGAGTCAGACACGACTGAGTGACTTCATTTCACTATCTTATTTCAGATAAGATATCTTAAAATGTGAAATCTTCCTTAGGATACAAACAGAAGTATCCATCTCAAAATTTTAAATGTCATGAAAGTCACTCAGTCATGTCCAAATCTTTGTGACCCCATCGACTGTAGCCCACAAGGCTCCTCCATCCATGGAATTTTCCAGGCAAGAGACTGGAGTGGGTTGCCATTTCCTTCTCCAGGGGATCTTCCTGACCCAGGGATTGAACCCAGGGCTCCTGCATTGTAGGCAGATGCTCTTACCGTCTGAGCCGCCAGGGAAGCCCTGAACCTCATGGGACTATATCAAAAACCACCAGCGGTTACCTCAGGTCTCCACTTACACAACTGGTAAAACTGAACTTAATTCTACTGTCACTGAAACAGAAAGCACCTTCAGTTGTAAAGTTTATATTTGCTGCTCACTGGGGTCACCCTATCTCTGCTGATTAGTTTTATGACCGAGGTTGCTCAGTGCAATAGATGTCAGGCCACCAAGTCAGAGACCAGCCAATTGTTTGTTCCTGGAAGCCAGAGGAAAATCTGAAACCAAATCATACCTGGGGTCATGCCATTTACTGGCAGCAAATGATTTTGTGTAATATTTAAATGTTAATCCCTTTAATAGGCTTCCCAAGAAGCTGCCTGGTTCAGTAAATCATACAAAAAAGCTGAAGGGAGAATGAGAAATAGAAAAGTGGAAAATTTTTGCCAAAAGGCAAACCAAACCAAGAAAAGCAATTTTTAAACTCTTTCTGAATGAGACTGTGCAACTATATTCTTGGAAGCTACCCCAATCCTCTTGTGTGTGAGTGACTTATACTATCCAGTTATAAGTGATGGAAAAACTGTGAGCTGGACAGCTATGCCAGTTACGTGAGAGTGTTATATTAGCATCAATGCATGTAGTGGATTCCCCATTTTCAATCTAAACACGAAAGGAACTTAATTTAATAAAAAATCAATTTCTCTCTCAGTAAAATAAATGGTGAGAATATATATTTTAAACATTGATAAAGCAAATACCATAGTAGCTGCCTGAGGCACCCATGTCTCCAGGCCTTGGCAACAATATAGCTCTGGCAGATTCAGAGCCAACTTGATTTTTCTACTGATAAAAGGAAGCATCCTTTTTTCTTTTTTTGGCAATGACCCACAGCATGTGGGATTTTAGTTCCATGACCAGGTATCAAACTCACACCTCCTGCATTGAAAGTGCAGAGTCTTAACCACTGGACCACCAGGGAAGTCCCAAAAAGAGGCATCTTGATGTAGACAAAGACACCGAACTTGGCTACAATTAATACATAAGTAATGGCATGGCAAATTACTAGTCAATTTGGATTACCTACTTAAGCTACTATATAGCAGTAATAATGTTTATCAAATAAGCTACCATATATATAAACAGTCAGACGTGTCTCAGCACAGCACAGCACAGGATGAGCCTACTTGGGACATAATGTCTTCAACACCTAATCTAAGTTGACTAATGACTTTGTATCAGGCAGGAGACTTGATCCTGACCCAAGCAAAATCAACATGGAGTGGGTCAACTTAGTAAAATTTACATCAGCTTTCCTTTCTCCAAAACACCTGCTTCTGCCTTTCCAACAGAGCTAAAGAGGTGACCAAGGCAAAGTAGAAGAAAGACCTTGGCACTCTTAGAGAAGAGACACCAGAGAAATCCAAACTCTTATTACCTGACCTTGATGAGTAATACTAGGGGATTTTCCCTACCAGGAAACAGGTCTCCACTCCTAAGAATGCATATTGTCCATATCAAGCAAATACTACAATGGTGACCTAGTCAGTACTGTCAAATATAATCTTAGCAATGCTTTCTGTTAACTGAGTTCATTATGCTTAAGGACATAGCATCAGATGAGCAGGAAAATACCGAGTAGGCCTCCTTTGCATTCTATCTGTGGGAGTGACTGGACAGGTTTGGGGTGCTGACTCGTCAGCAACAAAAGAAAATTAAACCAAAACTTCCTGTTTAGTTTTCATGCTATATTTGACATTTCTGGGATTTCCCTTTCTTCTATCTACCTTCCAATGGCAGAGCCCTCCTCTCCTAGGGAACATGGATCCACAGCCACTTTTCTTGGTAACTTACACTTGGCACTTGGCCAACAAGCATTCTAATATCTGCCCTCCTAGAGCCAACAAATGGGATTTCACTCAAATGGAAATAGCCTTTTACTTTCACAATGAGAGAGAAATGTCTGTGAAAATTTGCGTTTGAGCTGACTTAGAGCCCACCTTTAGCAAAGGGGGAAAATATTTTCACAGTTGCTGCAAGTGATAGCAAACTCTCACCAAGCCCCACAGCCAGAAAGATGTAGCTCATAAAGCCTGCTGTGAAACCTTGTCAGTAAAACAAATTTTATTTCTCTGGACCAGCCCCTTCTGAAAATACCATGCCAGTTCCTTGCTGGAAGTTTGAACAATGAGCACGCCATCAGAAAAACATGAGTCCTTTTCTTCAAAGAAACTGAAGTCTCTGAGCATGCACTGCCTCATTAATTCTCATGACATATCTATAAGGAAGTCCAAAGCAGTCATTATGTTTTTCCCATTCTGCAGATTTTATGGGCTCCAACAATTGCCTAGGGTGACAGGACACATTTGTGGCAGAGCCCAACCTCCAGGACTGGCCAGTCTCCTGGGAAATTACTGTTTTCTGGTAGATTCTTGTGTCATCATATGGTCACTCTCTTATTCATACACTGGGCAAACATTCATTGAATGCTGACTCCCTGCCAGCCATTGAGCTGTATGCCAGGAGAGGAAACTAATTAAAGAAAGGACCTGCCCTAGAGAAATGTACAGTCTAGGAGGGGGGAGTCTGGAAGTAAACAGGTAATTACAAGGAGATCCAAGATACACAGGCAACACAGCTGAGTGGTTAAGAACATGCCAGGGGTAAACAAGTTCTGGGTTCAAAATCCTGCGTAGTCCCACATCTGTATTTTCCCATGGCACTGATCTAATGTACTATATAATTTGCCTGTTTATTTTGTTATGTATGCACACACACACACACACACACACACACACAAACACAGAATATAAATTCTATGAGGATAGGGATTTTTTGGCTGTTCGTTCGGGAATGTGTCTTCTAGGGCCTGGCATGTAACTGGTGTTGAATAAACATATAATGAATAAATAAATTCACTGCATGACCTAGGAAATTTACATTCTTTGAGCCTTAGTTCCCTCATGTATAACATGGGGGCTGTCAAGAAGACAAGGTTAGATAATATACACATGGGTTCAGCATAGAGGTAGGCAATAATAAACAGAGTAAACGGTTTTAAATGTTAAATTTTGATGATACAGTTGTCTCCAGCACTAGGGGAGCACTAATAAGCATTAACGATCTCTACTTTGGGAGGTCAGAGAAGCCTGTGATGTTGTATCCTGAAATTGAGTAGTGGCAGAAAAAATGAAAGGAAATGGACTCAAATCAGCAAGAAAGACAAGATCAAGACTAAGAAGATGTCACTGGAAGCTACTCTGAGGCTGCCTTTCTTGTTCAGTCTTTCATCCCTGTACCCCCAAGGACCTCGGTACTTCAGAGGCACCTTCTCCTGGATTGCTTTCAGGACCCAGCAGAGAGCGAAAGTCCCCTAATTCCTCCTACACAAAGGCTTCTCCTTCAGGCCCAGCCACGGGCTGGATTCTGTGCGCTCAGTACAAATCCACCAAGAGGAGACTGGCCATGTAGTAACTGCAGCAAGTAAAACAAGAGGCTTTCCGCTCAGTGACACACCTGTGATTCAGTCTGCCCTGACAGGGCTGGAGATTAAGTTTCCTTGCCTAAAGCTGCAAGGAGAAACATGACACCCTTTACTGGCTATGAGTGGAATACACTTTATTAACCCGACCTTAATTATATTCCATTTTGAGATTCAATAGTTTCGATTGCAACACCACATGAAACCAGAGGGAACTGCACCCCATGGGACGCCGGCCATAAACGAGATCGGAAAAGTGCCTCTAAGGCAGTGACCTGCTTCTGCCAACCAGTCAGCAGTGAGCAGCCTGGAGCCCTTGTCTGGCTCTGGGGGAGCCCCAGAGGTGGCCAGATCAGGGCAGGGCTGGGACGGCAGTCAGCTGGATAATGTGAATCTGGCCTCTATCTGTAGGAGAAATCATGTCTCACTGTGAAAAGTAAGATGCATACGTTGCAGGAATTACATGCAGCCTAAACTTTCCAAGGATGCAGTGAATACAACTATCTCCACACAGACGAAATTCTTTTTCATCCAATCATCGCAATCCAGTTCTAGCTAGAGGTAGAAAGTGACTTTTCTTTTCAGTAGACAGATTAGAATCAACCTTATAAGAGGCAAGGGAGTTAGTTAATCCTGCACTACTTTTCTGAGGTCAATTTTCCCCGAATATTTTGCCTTCCAACCTGTACTTTTCAAATAAAGTTACTAAGACAGCTTATTGGCCCAAGGGTTGAGTGTCTTCATCATAATCAATAGCTACAAATTATTGGCACTTACTAGGTAACAATCATTATGTTAAAAGTTTTACATGAATTATTTCATTAAATCTGCACAAGAGCTTTATGATGTGGACATATGCATTTCCTTTTTCTAGTTTCCACAATCAGAAAAAGGCAGAAGGAGAGCTCACACTCAAGTCTATGTGAAGCCCAAGCTTGCACCATCGCTGCTACACTCTGTCTCCCCTGAAACACAGGATCTGAAACGATGAGCAGGATGCCTAACTCATCTGGGTCCCCCAGTGCCCAGCAGAATCCCTGATGGATGGTAGGTCTTAGTGATGTTTGGCCAATTAATTAATTAACTGGGCAAATTTAAAGAATCTCAGACTAGGAACAGAGGGGCTAGTTGAAAGCCAGCTCTCACGGTAACAAGCCATGTGAATCAGAGCCAGGCAATTCCCCTTGGGCCTTGGCCTTCCCACTTGAACAATGAAATATTTGGACTAGATGACCTTGATGGTATCTGATTCAGGGTCTTGCTCCAAGTTCACCTAGCCAGCCAGCACCTAAAGCCTGCACTGGAAGCTTGTCTGCCTCCCCATCTCCCACCCCAAACTTGAATCCACGTTCGCAGAAATGGGTGCTTAGTTTGACAACACTTTGGCCGGAGCCCCAGTGAGTCATATTTCAGGCTAGGCAGGAATGTAGGCATGCACAGGAGTTACTGTCAAAAACACAGGCTGGTGTCTGTCTACCAGAGGGAAGAACAGTTAACACAGCCACGACCCAGGCTTCTCTTTAATCTGACATATGAGAGAATGAGTCTCCTTGAGCCCAAGGGGGACCCTCTCCTGAATCATGGAAACATGCAAATAGAAAAAAAATCATTAAACACCTCATCTTTCTGAACAGGTGAGGTGTCTAAAATTAATCATTTAGTCATGGTCAGTAATACATTCAGGACACTATGCCACATTCAGCAAACTGCTTTTATTGCTATCCTGTAGCAAATATGATATGAGGCAAAGATACTATAAAGAGGAGAAAATAAATTATTCTTACCTCAAGAGTCCCAATCTTATGAGATTTAGCTATCATTCAAGTTGGACTTGTAAAAGTCAACAAAGAATGGACTAGTTCTGACAAGAGAATGGAACAGCAGGAAGGCTGATTGGAAATTGGGGCTGGTTTCTGAGGACATGACATTCAATTTAAACTTCGATAAAATAATGGGGTTTGACAGGTAGAAGTGAAGGAAGAATATTTTACCAAAGGCAAATGATCAGTTATTATGCCATGACATGCACATAAGTACACACATACACACACACACGTCAGAATGTCCCTTTGCACACATCTGTACCCATTCACCAGGTTTCTGTGGGCCCAGCCCCAGGATTTCTCACTAACCATTAGGAATAAAACTGGTCACACTTCTCATAATGGCAGGATTGAAACACATGTCTCTGTTAAGTACAATTTAAACCATATGCTTCTGCCTTATTTCTGCCTAGTTCATCAAAATTGTCTTTCACATTTGAATCTGGATAGCCAGAAGCCTTCCAAGTTTTTTCCTCTCTTGACATGTAGGAAGTTGTCCTTTTCAAAAGAGAAAAACACTCTGAAATCACATAAGATTCCAGGCTGCTCTTGGAAGGAATTAGATGTGTTTAGATTCACACACAAAGTCTGAAAAGGTAAAGATTCTTCCAAGTTGAGTTTATTGGTTCTGTATGGTCCCACAGTGCTCCGTGTTTTCCTTTATTTTAATACTTACCATAAAAC
>SJYC01088551.1:0-11128 GCA_006408675.1 Madoqua kirkii
TCTATGAGGATAGGGATTTTTTGGCTGTTCGTTCGGGAATGTGTCTTCTAGGGCCTGGCATGTAACTGGTGTTGAATAAACATATAATGAATAAATAAATTCACTGCATGACCTAGGAAATTTACATTCTTTGAGCCTTAGTTCCCTCATGTATAACATGGGGGCTGTCAAGAAGACAAGGTTAGATAATATACACATGGGTTCAGCATAGAGGTAGGCAATAATAAACAGAGTAAACGGTTTTAAATGTTAAATTTTGATGATACAGTTGTCTCCAGCACTAGGGGAGCACTAATAAGCATTAACGATCTCTACTTTGGGAGGTCAGAGAAGCCTGTGATGTTGTATCCTGAAATTGAGTAGTGGCAGAAAAAATGAAAGGAAATGGACTCAAATCAGCAAGAAAGACAAGATCAAGACTAAGAAGATGTCACTGGAAGCTACTCTGAGGCTGCCTTTCTTGTTCAGTCTTTCATCCCTGTACCCCCAAGGACCTCGGTACTTCAGAGGCACCTTCTCCTGGATTGCTTTCAGGACCCAGCAGAGAGCGAAAGTCCCCTAATTCCTCCTACACAAAGGCTTCTCCTTCAGGCCCAGCCACGGGCTGGATTCTGTGCGCTCAGTACAAATCCACCAAGAGGAGACTGGCCATGTAGTAACTGCAGCAAGTAAAACAAGAGGCTTTCCGCTCAGTGACACACCTGTGATTCAGTCTGCCCTGACAGGGCTGGAGATTAAGTTTCCTTGCCTAAAGCTGCAAGGAGAAACATGACACCCTTTACTGGCTATGAGTGGAATACACTTTATTAACCCGACCTTAATTATATTCCATTTTGAGATTCAATAGTTTCGATTGCAACACCACATGAAACCAGAGGGAACTGCACCCCATGGGACGCCGGCCATAAACGAGATCGGAAAAGTGCCTCTAAGGCAGTGACCTGCTTCTGCCAACCAGTCAGCAGTGAGCAGCCTGGAGCCTTGTCTGGCTCTGGGGGAGCCCCAGAGGTGGCCAGATCAGGGCAGGGCTGGGACGGCAGTCAGCTGGATAATGTGAATCTGGCCTCTATCTGTAGGAGAAATCATGTCTCACTGTGAAAAGTAAGATGCATACGTTGCAGGAATTACATGCAGCCTAAACTTTCCAAGGATGCAGTGAATACAACTATCTCCACACAGACGAAATTCTTTTTCATCCAATCATCGCAATCCAGTTCTAGCTAGAGGTAGAAAGTGACTTTTCTTTTCAGTAGACAGATTAGAATCAACCTTATAAGAGGCAAGGGAGTTAGTTAATCCTGCACTACTTTTCTGAGGTCAATTTTCCCCGAATATTTTGCCTTCCAACCTGTACTTTTCAAATAAAGTTACTAAGACAGCTTATTGGCCCAAGGGTTGAGTGTCTTCATCATAATCAATAGCTACAAATTATTGGCACTTACTAGGTAACAATCATTATGTTAAAAGTTTTACATGAATTATTTCATTAAATCTGCACAAGAGCTTTATGATGTGGACATATGCATTTCCTTTTTCTAGTTTCCACAATCAGAAAAAGGCAGAAGGAGAGCTCACACTCAAGTCTATGTGAAGCCCAAGCTTGCACCATCGCTGCTACACTCTGTCTCCCCTGAAACACAGGATCTGAAACGATGAGCAGGATGCCTAACTCATCTGGGTCCCCCAGTGCCCAGCAGAATCCCTGATGGATGGTAGGTCTTAGTGATGTTTGGCCAATTAATTAATTAACTGGGCAAATTTAAAGAATCTCAGACTAGGAACAGAGGGGCTAGTTGAAAGCCAGCTCTCACGGTAACAAGCCATGTGAATCAGAGCCAGGCAATTCCCCTTGGGCCTTGGCCTTCCCACTTGAACAATGAAATATTTGGACTAGATGACCTTGATGGTATCTGATTCAGGGTCTTGCTCCAAGTTCACCTAGCCAGCCAGCACCTAAAGCCTGCACTGGAAGCTTGTCTGCCTCCCCATCTCCCACCCCAAATTGAATCCACGTTCGCAGAAATGGGTGCTTAGTTTGACAACACTTTGGCCGGAGCCCCAGTGAGTCATATTTCAGGCTAGGCAGGAATGTAGGCATGCACAGGAGTTACTGTCAAAAACACAGGCTGGTGTCTGTCTACCAGAGGGAAGAACAGTTAACACAGCCACGACCCAGGCTTCTCTTTAATCTGACATATGAGAGAATGAGTCTCCTTGAGCCCAAGGGGGACCCTCTCCTGAATCATGGAAACATGCAAATAGAAAAAAAATCATTAAACACCTCATCTTTCTGAACAGGTGAGGTGTCTAAAATTAATCATTTAGTCATGGTCAGTAATACATTCAGGACACTATGCCACATTCAGCAAACTGCTTTTATTGCTATCCTGTAGCAAATATGATATGAGGCAAAGATACTATAAAGAGGAGAAAATAAATTATTCTTACCTCAAGAGTCCCAATCTTATGAGATTTAGCTATCATTCAAGTTGGACTTGTAAAAGTCAACAAAGAATGGACTAGTTCTGACAAGAGAATGGAACAGCAGGAAGGCTGATTGGAAATTGGGGCTGGTTTCTGAGGACATGACATTCAATTTAAACTTCGATAAAATAATGGGGTTTGACAGGTAGAAGTGAAGGAAGAATATTTTACCAAAGGCAAATGATCAGTTATTATGCCATGACATGCACATAAGTACACACATACACACACACACGTCAGAATGTCCCTTTGCACACATCTGTACCCATTCACCAGGTTTCTGTGGGCCCAGCCCCAGGATTTCTCACTAACCATTAGGAATAAAACTGGTCACACTTCTCATAATGGCAGGATTGAAACACATGTCTCTGTTAAGTACAATTTAAACCATATGCTTCTGCCTTATTTCTGCCTAGTTCATCAAAATTGTCTTTCACATTTGAATCTGGATAGCCAGAAGCCTTCCAAGTTTTTTCCTCTCTTGACATGTAGGAAGTTGTCCTTTTCAAAAGAGAAAAACACTCTGAAATCACATAAGATCCAGGCTGCTCTTGGAAGGAATTAGATGTGTTTAGATTCACACACAAAGTCTGAAAAGGTAAAGATTCTTCCAAGTTGAGTTTATTGGTTCTGTATGGTCCCACAGTGCTCCGTGTTTTCCTTTATTTTAATACTTACCATAAAACTTAATGTGGAGATATAACTTTATAATACAGGGCCCGAGTACAAGGGGCATCAAACCCAAACAAGTGGTTCAAATATGACTGGCCACCTATTTATATATGAACTGCAAGTTATAACTCGCTTTGTGTTTTTAACTTGTTTTTAAAAAATAAAAGGAATAATATTATTTTGTGATATACAAAAATTATATAAAACACAAATTTCAGTGTTTCTAAGTGAAGCTCAGGAACCAGAGATCAAATTGCCAACAACTGTTGGCTCATCAAAGAAGCAAGAAGGTTCCAGAAAAACATCTACTTCTGTTTAATTGACCATGCCAAAGACTTTGACTATGTGGATCACAATAAACTGGAAAATTCTTCAAGAGAAGGGAATACCAGACCACCTGACCTGCCTCCTGAGAAACCAGTATACAGGTCAAGAAGCAACAGTTAGAACTGGACATGGAACAACAGACTGGTTCCAAATAGGGAAAGGAATATGTCAAGGCTGTAAATTGTCATCCTGCTTATTTAAACTTATATGCAGAGTACATCATGTGAAATGCCAGGCTGGATGAAGCACAATCTGGAATCAAAATTGCCGGGAGAAATGTCAATAACCTCAGATACTCAGATGACACCATCCTTACGGCAGAAAGCAAGGAAGAACTAAAGAGTCTCGATGAAAGTGAAAGAGGAGAGTGAAAAAGCTGGCTTAAAACATTCAGAAAACTAAGATCATGGCATCCTGCCCCATCATTTCATGGCAAATAGATGGAGAAACAATGGAAACAGTGACAGACTTTTTCTTGGGCTCCAAAATCACTGCAGATGATGACTGCAGCCATGAAATTAAAAGACACTTGCTCCTTGGAAGAAATGTTATGACCAACCTAAACAGCATATTAAAAAGCAGAGACATTACTTAGCCAACAAAGGTCCATCTACTCAAAGCTATGGTTTTTCCAGAAGTCATGTATGGATGTGAGAGTTGGACTATAAAGAAAACTGAGTGCCAAAGAACTGATGCTTTTGAACTGTGGTGTTGGAGGACTCTTGAGAGTCCCTTGGACAGCAAAGAGATCCAACCAGTCAATTCTAAAGGAAATCAGTCCCGAATGTTCACTGGAAGGACTGATGCTGAAGCTGAAACTCCAATCCTTTGGCCACCTGATGCGAAGAACTGACTCACTGGAAAAGACCCTGATGCTGGGAAAGATCAAAGGCTGGAGGAGAAAGGAACGACAGAGGATGAGATGGTTGGATACCATCACCGAATCAATGGACTTGAATTTGAGCAAGCTCCAGGAGTTGGTGATGGACAGAGAAGCCTGGCGTGCAGCAGTCCACGGGGTCGCAAAGAGTCGGACATGACTGAGCGACTGAACTGACTGCCTGAAGTGAAGCTTTAGTTGCACATGGCCATGATCATTTCATTTCTTTACATCTCTCTATGGCCACCATGAGACTTAGTGGCAGTATTGAGTAGTTGTGACAGAGACCATATGAACTGAAAATTTAAAATATTTGCTATCTGTGCCTTTACAGAAGATGTTTGCCAACACTTGTTCTAAGGTAACAGGTTGCTCTCACTCAACTAGATGCTAAAGATTTTTTTTAAATAGGTCTTAATGCTGAAAAAACAAAACTGTCTCAAAGTTCTCAGTAGTTATTATCTTCTAGGAACTGAAGAATTAAATTTACCTTTGGGTCATGCTAGCCTTTGTCCTTTGTTCTTAGAAAAGGAATCCAGTGTGGCCTTTAATTACCCAGATGTAAAGCAATATATATTTGAGAAAAAATGAAGTAACCATTAATCTTAATGTAAATGTTTATACAAAGAAGTAAAAAATTCTCTTTGATATATATGTTAGATGTTTCTTTTAGCATAGCTGCATCTCTGCAGACTTTGTAGCTTCTTCAGAGAAAAAAATTTCTTTAGTTTTCATCTTCTCTATGATTGTATATCATTGCTTGTTCTTGGGGAACTGTTTGTGTGTTTTCTAGAATTTTTACACACTAGATTGGAAGTACAGATGTGAAAACGACAAGAAAAATGAAAAGACTCTGTTTTTACATTAAGCTGAGGCTGAGATTAGATTGGCTGTGTTTATGTCATTTTGAACTATAATAAGATGTTATTTAAGATGAACAACAACCTAGGCTTTGTGAAATGATGATGAAGTATTGCATTCTGATGTGATGGTATTTTGGAGATCATAGGCCCAGGGGCAGAATTTCATCTGAAAAGAAGGGGTGTCCTTGAGGTATATTATTCTCAAGAGAAGGATAACATATGAGGACTAAGGCTGCAAGACTGGTCAGTGACAAAGGGAAAGAATAAAACTCTTCTTTTTCTCTGAACCTTCATAAACTGAGGTCTAAACTCTGGTGAAAGGGATATACTACAGGTCACAGAGACTCCCGTAAAGTAAAATGGTTTCTCTGAAATAGCTAGGATGGGGAATGACCATTCAGAGGCCTTGGGAGAATGAGTCTGGACCTACAGTCCTTGAAAACAGACACTGGAAACAGCAGAATATTTACTGCTTGTACTTACCTCCTATAAGCCTTAATATCCAACAGAGTTGTGTTCTAAATTTATCATCTAGGCTCAAGTATGTGGTGATAAATAAAGAACTTGCTCTGTATTTAAATGAAATGATAAAGAGGAAATATAATCAGCTGAGGATGCCAATACCCAATGGAGTAGTGACTGGCAACAAGAGAAACTCCACAGCATGGCAAAGGGTTTCATAATGGGTCTCATGTGTGAGTGTGTGCTAAGTCACTTCAGCGGTGTCCAATTCTTTGCAACCCCATAAACTGTAGCCTACCAGGCTCCACTGTCCATAGGATTCCCCTGGTAAGAATACTGAGTGGGTTGCCATGTCCTCCTCCACGGAGTCTTCCCAATCTTCCCTGCATTTCTCTCTTAAGTTTCCTGCATTGGCACAGAGGCTGTTTATCACTGGTGCCACCTGGGAAGCCCAGTAGGTCTACACAAGGCAATGGCACCCTACTCCAGTACTTTTGCCTGGAAAATCCCAGGGATGGAGGAGCCTGGTGGGCTGCAGTCCATGGGGTCACTAAGAGTCAAACAAGACTAAGCAACTACACTTTCACTTTTCACTTTCATGAGTTGGAGAAGGAAATGGCAACCCACTCCAGTGTTCCTGCCTGGAGAATCTCAGGGACAGAGCCTGGTGGGCTGCCATCTATGGGGTTGCACAGAGTCGGACACGACTAAAGCGACTTAGCAGCAGCAGCAGCAGGGATCTATTTATTTATACACATAAGCCAGTATCCAAAGGAACTGTAAGAACCAACTGAGAACACATCAAGGAAGATACAGGTTGGCCATCAAAGCTGACAAAGGCTCAGTCCAATAGCAACAGTTTTTAAAGGAATGTGACCTCATTTTACAGTTTTATAGGTGGTAGGAGTTATTTCTGCTGATAGCCTCCCTTAAGTTATAAACTTCTTAAGAGTAGATAATCTCTCTATCCCCATCATCATAATTCCTGACTCCAAGTAGGATTTGAATACAACAAATTATCCAACAGAAAAGCACTGGGTTTATCCCCACACATTCTCTTTATAAAGAGGCCCCACTCAATCAAGCTCAGGGGCACACTTTAAAAGAGCCACTAGGAGATGAGGTGAGGTGAAGTCACTCAGTTGTGTTCGGCTCTTTGCGACCCCATGGACTGTATAGCCTACCAGGCTCCTCCCTCCATGGGATTCTCCAGGCAAGAATACTGGAGTGGGTTTCCATTTCCTTCTCCAGGGGATCTTCCTGACCCAGGGATCAAACCCGGGTCTCCTGTATTCCAGGCAGACACTTTAACCTCTGAGCTACCAGGGAAGCCCACCAAATCATGATACTTTTGCCTCCAAAACTAATCTTGAGAAATTTTCAAGAACAGAACTGAATAATTTCTAATGAACTACAATGGCATGTCTTAGAACAACATCTTAATTACCCAGGAAATATTAAGGATTACATACAACTATTATACAGATATGGCTATCTGTTTATGAGTACTAAATTGAGATCCTTTTATTTGAGAGTTATATATACACCTAATCAACATCCAATACATTAATTATTAAAAACAATAATGACTTTCAGCTAACATGACAATGGCCTCACAGTGCCTCTCACAGACTCCCTCTAAGTGAAGCATTCTCAACAGACAGCACAGCACCCAAATCCACGTGAAGCCCAGGGCCCAGACTTAGTTCTAGGAAGATGAAAAAAAAAATTAATATTACAATGATACTGTATATATGCATCCTTTCAAAGGGTTGCAGTGCGTAAAGAGATAGATGGTATATTTGGGACATTAAAATCACATGGGGTATCGTGACTTATAAAAAATGTCTGACAAGATTTCTTGTGAGGCTGAGAACCATCACTCTGGGCAATCACTAACACACCCCTGAAGATGACACGTTAAAGGAAAGCTATCTGTCTATATGGAGAGCATAAGCATTCCTTTTACTGATAGGGAAAGTGAGTCTCAGACAGGTGAAGTGAATTGTCCCAGTTGACAAATATAGGAATTGGCCTAGTAAAGACGTAAATTCTGACTGTAAGTGCCCAGTGCACAGTATGTCATGTTATCATCACCAGGAGAGAGTTTATTTTTCAATCTTCTTGGTTAAAACTGTATTTCTTTATAGGCAGAAAGGAATAATACAATTAAAGAAAAATTAAATTGTTAATTCGCATTGTGAAATGTATATGGAAAACAGTGCAACTAACGCAGACTGCCCTTGGCTTCTTTACTGAGCATCTACTGTGATTAAGGATCTGCGCCGTGTCTCAGATTCCCAAGAAAGTGGACTACATTATCTTGAAGATCTCTTTGTCCTGTCATGCTACATAGATTCCCATCTTATGTGTACATCAGGGAGTTGAGGAAACTGCAACAGCATTAATAATAATACACATAATCAGTCCCTAATCACTCGAGTTGTTCCAAGTCAAAAGGAGGCTAAACTTCAAAGTAATTTCGTGGTTGTGAAACGAATATTGTCTTTTGCTAAGCTGCCCTTTAAACAGCCCACATGGGCTGGCCCACTTTCATGAAGCAGTTCTACATGAGTAAAAATCCCAGGGACAATCCTGCCAAGGTCAAAGCAAAGACTTTCCATTCAGAGCATCATCCCTTCTGGCCAAAGCGTGGCTGCCAAAGCTCTTTACGTGAGCAAGGGGAGCTAATGAATAGAATTTGCATGGAATAACTTAAGCTGATATTGGCATTCCAAGCAGACCTCTGTGTTGACATCTTACTCTCTCCTTTCTCGTCTCTCCTCACTGTCACCAAAATGACCTCTCTAAAATGTATATCCGAGCATATCATTCCCCTGCTTACATAGTCTGGATGGCTCCTTACTGTCTACAGGACTGGTCCAAACACCTTGACAAGGCACACAAAAGTCTTCTCGGACTGGGTTGTGTCTACCATTTCTGCCTCTTTTTCTGACAACTCCCTACCCCATTATCCTTTTACCCTTTCGGCTCTATACTTTACTCAAACCAAGAAGCTCCTTACTCCTCAAGATAACCTTGTCCTTTCCTATCATTGTTTCTTTGTAGAAGCTATAGTCCTTCTGGGGGATCTACAGCAGACAAATACTTATCCTTCAATACACAGCTCAGGTATCACCACACCGGGAAGCCTTCCTTGACTCACGGCTGATTTTCTTCCTCATAATGGACAACTTAAAGATTCACATGATTGCTAATGAAAATGAGACCACAAACTTCCTTCAAGGATAAGACTGTGTCTTCATCTTTGTTGGTCAGCACATAGTAGGTGCTCATTAGATGACACTGAATGGGCGAATAGTAATACTGATTTATGGAATTCAATTAGCACAATTGTTATTGATTTCCACGTAGCCTACCAGAACGGCCCAAATTTATAGTCCACATTTACTCCTTAATAATATAACAATGGTATCCTGCAGTGCTTCTCACAGAGTGGCTAACAACTTAAAATTTCTTAAATTATGTGTGAGAGAAATCTATATGGATACAATATTAAATAACACTGATTTGCATGTTGGGAAAAATTATACCTTTTCCAATTCTGTTTCAGTCATTCTGATGATATAAAGGAGAAAGATTCGGTTTGATGCCATATGACTTCAGCATCTCTCTAAAAACATGTTGAATTTTTTCTTTTTAAGAAAGAGAGAACAGAACTTAGGATCAAAGACTTCAATGACAGAAAAGACAGAACAGGACTTAGGATCAGGGACTTCAGTGAAAGTCACCACCTAGCTAAAGTACAACGGCACCGCTCCATTCTCAGTATTTTTATTTTCATGGTTACTTTCCAGTTTTACAAAATGACATTAACTATTTTCTGTGGAGCTATGCACTTTTCTTGTTAAATTTATTTAAGTTATAAAATAAGTCAGTTTAAAGAAAAACAATAAGGAAATATCATTACATGTACTTGTTAGCATTACAAAAATAGAGAGGATGGTATCCAAAGGATGGTATACCTATTATAGCTTGAGTGAATCAAGTCTTAGAGATAAAAGATCCAGCAGGGTCACAAGTCTTCTGCTTTGGGGTATGTTACTGACCTTTTTTGAGCATGTTTTTATGAATTAGTAGAGTACAAGTACTCATTGCTACTTTCCCTATTCAAATCTGTTATAAAAATCAAATGAAATAATGTGTGTGGAAACACTTTGGAAACTGCAGAAAGCAACATGACGATCATCAAAATAACCAGCCTCATCACAGTATACTATTCCTTCCCATCCTGTCTCATCCAGTGTGGTTGAAATTAATCTTTGTTGAGTTCTAATAGATTTAATCTTCTTCATCCCCAAATTTCCGTTAAAATGACCAAGCCTACTTTTAAAATAAGAAAATATCTCAGGAATGGTATTCATGAATTGAACAAAATAAATGAGAAATTTCTGCCAGATGTAGGGCATACAGGGCCATTTGAGAAAATCACTGACCACTCCACTACCCAAGACCTGTAAAGGGCCTGTAACAGCACCCTCAAGTCAGCAATCAACACTTAACATATGCTGGGGAACAGGTAAAGGGTTCCCATGGTATTGGCATGCAGGATGAAGGGAAGTGCTATCTTCAAACCCACAAATGACCTCTGGGAATTGCAACAGTTCAAGCAATCAAGACAGTGGGACTGAGTGGGGGAGGAGCTGAGGTTAGGGGTGAGGTGGTCTATTGAGGGGTCACCAGAGTTATTTCTGCCCTCTGGTTACACACAAAAAGCACAAGAATACTAAGCAAAGAAATGATCTTTTCATTTCCAAGTAACTGGACCTCAAATTTAATAAAATAAAGATTCTAATCTCTTCTTCCTTTTCCCCCTTATACTTTTTCCAGAAAATGTCAACCAGGAATCTGTAGTATCTGTGAATCTATAGAATCTAGAGAATCTATAGATTCCTGGGTGACATTTTCTGGAAAATGTATAATGGAGCAATTCAAGCATGTGCAAGCCAGGGAATGGGCCTTGGTTTAATGACCTTCCTAACGGATACAAAGATTAGGATGAAGAGGGGAAAAAAAACAAGTATCTGAATTTTAAAGATCCCAAAGCTTATTTAAGGCTTATAGATGCCCAACATCAACTTTCAAATGCAAAGGACATTTTTTCCAAATAGAATCATTGAACAGTATTCTCCTTTGCTAAATCTAAGATGTTCCTTTCTATTCTCTCAAATGGAAAATAAGCAATGCATTGTCTCTCCTATTCCTGTGTCTTAGGACTTTGTTCCAGACACAGTTTGTCTCCTCCGTGGTGACAAGTTACATTTCCACAGTCCACTATACCTCTGCCCTGAGAAAGACCTCAGGTTTGCCTGATTGGCTGGGCTACAGTTGAGAACTCATAATCTCATGCTGGATTAAATACAGACTCCCAAAGGACAATCTCTCCCTTCCCAAGGCTATCTGTCTCCACAATCTCATC